>JANHFR010004452.1:65075-75827 GCA_032468015.1 Mimophis mahfalensis
GGGATTCAGACGAAGCCTGTTCCTCCCCATCCAGACCTGAACCGCCTCCAGGCATCGGGACATCACCTCGAGGGCATCACTGGGGTGATCTGGGGTGGATATAAATAAAAAAAAAGATTCCTAAGATATAGTGTATAGCACTCTCTAGATTTCATTTACAGGATATGCCTTTTTAGAATGGTGTCATTAACTAAGATTTCTCTTCTGTCATTGATGTTAAATTTTGCTGAGACCAATATCAGGCTCACCAAACATAGCAGCTTTATATAAATAATCACAGAACATAAATAATATACTATAATCTTCTGTTGCATAAGAGAAACATGTTCCCAAGTGAAGTTGCAATGCTTAGTGTCTCAGTGCTATGCAATGTATCTTGTTCTAAGTGCAGTCTTCCTAAACCCCAGTTTATCCTCTAACAGCTGGTATCCATTTCCCACAACTGATAAGACAACAAACATACTCCTCATACAGTTATTTTACAAATCAGATTTATTTGGTTCCTTGAGGTTTGTATATAGCTGATTTGATTTCCTTTTCTAACAATTCTTTAGATAAGTCTTGCAGATATGCACATATTAATTCCTTGTGGATCATATGTAGTTGTCTGGTTCTCCTTTCCATAATAGGAATGTAAAATTGATGGATCTGTGTATCATCCACAGATAATTGGGTTTTTTAAATAACTAATAGCTTTGTTCACGAACTTTATGCTTTCAGTTGAATCTAAGCCATGACATTGTGTTTTCCTGCCATACCAACATTTGTTGGACTATTATTTATTAGCTATGGGGATAGAGAAAGAAATTCATTGGGTTCATATTCTAACATGGTTCTACAATTGATGCATTTCAAAGTAAAATATAGTTGTGTCCTTTAGCTGCACTTTTGAAAGTGTTCTGATGCTCCTTGTGATTTCCCCCCCAAAGTATTCATAATTGTATATCGAGGAAACATATTGAAAGAAAAATGACATTCATTCAAGAAGGATTCTTAGAAAAGACAGATGTATGAAAACACAATGTGTGTGTGGTGTGTGGGTGTGCATGTGTATCTGTGTATAAGTGATAAAGTGCATTAGAGGAAGAATGGTGAAGTTCAAGCAATATTTTTTTTAAATTATGAATTGTTCTAGCGAAAGAGTGGGATGAACTTTAGGATAGGAAAAAATGTGTAATTGAACAAAATTGAACTTGATAGATTCACTGTCTTTGATCTGCATTGGACAGAACCCAAAGGTAACTTATAGCAATAGCAATAGCATTTAGGCTTATATATCACTGCATAATGTTTTACAGCCAGGGGTGGGTTTCTATCAGTTCAGCCGAGTTCAGGCAAACCGTTTGTTAACATTGGGCTGGTTCTAGTGAACAGGTTCAGTCAAAAAACCTTTTTCTTTTTTGGCTCTCCCACCTACCCCTGGGCTATAGCTACCTTTATTCGCTCTTTTTGCAGCACAGCTGATAGGTATGGCAGCACACCTCAACTTTTTTTCTACCCAGGAGCTTCTGTTTTCTAAAGAAATGAACTTCCTGCAGAAGCCCCTAGGTGGAAAAACAATATATAGAGAACCTCAGTGGCACAGTGGTTGGAGTGCTTTACTGCAGGCCACTTATGCTGACTATTGGCTGCCTGCAATTTGGTAGTTCAAATCCCATCAGGCTCAAGGTTGACTCAGCCTTCCATCCTTCCAAGGTGGGTAAAAAGAGGACCCAGATTGTTGGGGGCAATATGTGGATTTTGTAAAACTGCTTAGAGAGGGCTGTAAACAGGGGTGGGTTTCAACTGTCCTAACAACTGGTTCAGTTGGTTTTTTGAATTTTTTTTTCAAATGTTGAAGTAAATAAGGACAAATTGTTACCAGTTTCATGGGAGGTTGTAGGAAGAGAGAAAATATTTGTTTAGAAAAAACCATATATGTACCTTTTTGTAAGGAAAGAAATCCAGAAATATTTTTTTTTAAACACATAAAACAAATTTAAACCCAAAAAAGAGACAACTAAAACTAATTGTTAATCATTTGTTAAAGATGTGAGTAGCAGCTGACCTTTTCCTCCAGCTAAAGGTTTAGATTTAACTGCAGAAGAGCATTGCTTGACATTTTGAAGAAGAACCATTACTAGTTATTATCGAGCCTCAGTGGCACAGTGGTGAGAGTGCAGTACTACAGGCTACTTCTGCTGACTGCCAGCTGACTGCAGTTTGGCAGTTTAAATCCCACCAGGCTCAAGGTTGACTCAGTCTTCCATTCTTCCAAGGCGGGTAAAATGGAGTCAGCATATTGTTGGGGGCAATATGCTGACTCTGTAAAACCATTTGGAGAGAGCTGTAAAGCACTGTGAAGCAGTAAATAAGTAAGTGCTCTTGCTCTTGGTACTATCAAGGGTCTTGGCAAGTTTAAGACTTGTAAACTTCAACTCCCAGAATTGCTGAGCTAACATGACTAGAGGAGGAATTCTGGGAATTGAAGTCCACAAGTCTTAAAGCTGTCAAGTTTGAAGATCCCTGTATATATTGTCCATTCTGTCAGGCACAAGCAACCAGGAACAGTGGTTCTGTCAGGCACAAGCAACCAGAACAGTGGTTTGCTTCAAAGCACTTAAAGTTTATTACATGGTACTTATATCTGATCTACTAACAGTCAAGGCAAATTGGCGCTAGGTAAAAGTTAACAGAATTCATGGGGTGGCAGGACTTTGGTCCCTTGGGGCTGCCTAAGGATTCCAAATTGATTATGCATTTGAACCTTCCTTGGGCTCCACCTGGTGACCAGTTTTAACTTGATGTTCTAGAGATGTAACTGGAATGCCAATATTAAGTAAGATAGAGTCAGATCAAAAATGAAGAAGTTAGAAGGAAATTTGTTCTTCTTCATTTTTTAATATGAGGTGATTTAGGACAGTCAGCTAAACTAAGTGAGAGGTTCTCTGTCATGATCTCTTAATCTGGGTAAATCTCTAACAGAACATATATGTGTTCTTCTGCAAGTAAATTGGGAAATGCAGCTGAGGCAAATTTAAAAATATGTTAATATTGTTTGTTTAAATCCCCAAAGGTTAAGCTATTGTGAAGGATGAAGGAGAGGGAATATAAACTTGTGCAAGACCACACAGATTTCCCGTAAAAAGAAACTGTCATGCCCAGCTCTTCTGAATCTCTGAGTTATATCCTATAAAAGATCCCACAGAGGTTCAGTTTTAGGAAAACTTTCAGTTACAAACATTTGAATTAAAAGAATTCCAGCTGAAGCAACAAGACATGTACCCTTGAGGATTGTTCTCCTAAATTTAATATTCACAGTGCACTCCCTGGCTAAAAAGCACACCAATTATAACTTTGAGAGTGTCAGATTAAAAAAAGTACAAAGCAAAAAAGGAAATCCTAGGAAGGCTACCCAGAGGTTATACACAAAAAAGGAAGAAGCCATATTTAAAGGTAACCCCACAGAAGATGTCAGCTGTTTTATGCACTGCCACTTCAGTTCTGTAAAAAAAAGATTGGCAGTTGTAGTTTTTTCTTGGTTTGTATGCTTAAAAAAAATGCCAGGCAAAGGTTCAATTCACAGTATTGTAATATCATATATTTTTAAAGAATGGATTAGGGCATTCTACAGAAAGTATTTTTCCATGATTGTGTGTCTTAGAGATGGGAAGAAGGATCTGTTTGTAATACACACATTGGAGCACAACGCATATTGTCATCTTACAGATATTGGTCATGTTACAGAAAGGAAAAAAGCAAACAGGAACCACCACAGGAATCTGTTAAGCGGTGTCCAGTTCTTCCCCCATTATTCTAGTATTATCATCAATGGCCCTGTAGGGCAGATGTTTTTTTTCTTGGTTAGTTACTCATGAAATGTGATCTATATTTTTGTTTACAGTTGTATTTCAATGATGTCAAGGATTCTAAAAGTTTCATGAAGAACTATTGAATCTGGAGCCCTTCACAGCTTGTGCTTGATCAGGATATGAAGCTGAGGCCAGAGGAGTCTAAGGCCAGCTCTGATTGCGTGGTAGTTGTAATCCCAACCAATTCCTTCTTCTGTTGTATTTACAGCAGAAGGAATTGATTGGGATTACTCATGCCTTTATTGTTACTTAGTTTATTTGGATTTTTATACCGCCCTTTTCCCTAGGGACTCAGGGCGGTGTACAAATCAGTCCAGGCCAGCAGATGTAAACAAGAATGTCTTCAACTCCTTGCGGAAGGTCCGGAGATCAGGTGCCAGCCACAACTCAACCAGCAACTGGTTCCATTGAGCAGGTGCCCCCACAGAGAACGCCCTTCCCCTAGGTGCTGCCTGCTGGTACTTCCCCACTGGCGGCACCCGAAGGAGGCCCTCCCTATGGGAGCGCATCGGACGGTGGGAAGATGATAGTGGCAGCAGGTGTCTCCTCAAGTACTCCGGTCCCAAGCCATTCAGGGCTTTATAGGTCATCACCAGCACCTTGAATCTCATGCAGTGGGCAACCGGAAGCTAATGCAGCATGAGGAGTAGAGGTGTTACATGGGAGTATCAGGAAGCTCCCATCACAACTCGCGCGGCCTCATTCTGCACCAGTTGAAACCTCCACGTGGTCCCCAAGGGCAGCCCCATGTAGAGTGTGTTGCAGTAGTTGAGGTGGGAGGTCACTAGTGCATGGGTGACTGTGCGTAAGGCATCCTGGTCCAGATAGGGGCGCAACTGTCGCACCGGGCAAACCTGGGCGAGGCTTCCCTGGCAACGGTTCCCATGTGATCTTCTTAACTTAACTAAACTGATGCAATGTGCTTTACATGGATCTCTCCTAAAGGACACTTGGAAGCTTCAAATGGCCCAGAATGTAGGAGCCCACATGCTTCCTAACTCTCAGCAACCCATAACACTGATTCTGCAGACATTGCACTGGTTATTGATTTATCTTTTAAATGTAAGGAAATAGCATTGATCTATAAAATCTTTTATGGCTTAGCACCTGGATACCTACAGGACCATCTGCTCCAATTTCTACCAGGGAACAAATTATTTACAATCCCACATTTTCTAGAAGTTTGGGGTGAGTGCTGAAGTTGAAAAGCACTTCCCTTCTTGTTGGATTTCTGAAAGACATTAAAGCCTAAGTTGTATCAGAAGGCCTTTTCTTAAGTATCATGTCTGATATCTCTTGCTTTGTTACTGTATTTACAGTAGTTTTATCTGTGATTTAATGCAGTGATTTTATTGTTATTATTGAGAATCAGTTTGTATACTAGCTATAGTTATAGAGACAAGCTAGAAACTGGGAGACTATGTGTTGTAATACCAATTAATTATCAGGACTTTGGGAATGTCACCTGCTATAGCTACTAGGAAAAAGGCAATGAAAGAACATTTCTGAAAATCTTGTCAAGCAAAGTGCCTGGACTTGTTTAGGTAATTACCACTGAAATCCAGTTTGATTATGGTATGATATTTATGTAACAAATACATAAATAAATCAATATCTTAGATATTTGATATTCATCTTAAATAAGTGATAGGTTGATGGTATAGAAATTAAGAAGCAAGTGTCTTACTTCATGTTCAGCTATCTAATCTGCTGAATGTTATTTTTATTGTTATGGGAATATATAATAACCATTTGAAAATCTTTGTCCTGCAAGTCAAATACATTTGAGTTTGATAAAATAGTTAGGGGTCCACATATGCTTCAAACTGAGATTAGTTAATGAGAACTTGCTATTCATACATTCTCACTGCTGCAAATTTATAAAAACAATCTGTAAACATCCTGTGCTCTTGAGCGCATCCAATCTTGTGTTATGTAGGCATGTGGAAAAACTATGTATAAAAGTATTCATTTAATTTATACTTGGTGAATTCCAACAACTAGGGCAGCACCAATACAGATTTGCAAGGTAAAACATGTAACAAAATTAATACAATTAAAACCCAAATTAAAATTTTCCATTAAAGCTTTCCCCAAAAAGCCCACCCTGCCACATGTTCATAGTTTCTGAAAGTCATTCAGAGGTCATTTCCCCCCCATCCAGCCTCTGGTGTAGCTCATCTACCAAGGCAACCAAAGAAGACTCAGCACCATATCCCAGAGGAAGCCTCAGCTGAAATAAGTCTAGAAAATTAATTTTATCCAAATATACTTAAAACTTGTGAGACCTTGGTGGAACAGGCTGTAAGGACTTAGCCTAGCAGTCAGTTAGCCTGTAATTAAGGCATGTTCGAATCCCACCAGGCTCAAGGTTGACTTAGCCTTCCATCCTTCCAAGGTAGGTAAACTGAGGACCCAGATTATTGGGGGCAATAAGCTAACTTTGTAAAAATGACACTAATAAGCAGGCATATACAAAGAATGAAGGCTATTGCTAAGCACATTGGTTTGTGCTTCACAGATTGTAAGCCGCCCTGAGTGTCTGGAGAAGGGTGGCATATAAATGGGATTTTAAAAAAAACCCTGAAATGCTACTACTTTGTCTATCATATTGCCCAAGGATAGAATATTTGAGACTGGTATGTAGCCAGAAATACTTTTCAATTCAAGATAGACTTTTTTTTATAACTGTCTTCTCTAAGCATGGATGAATACACTCCATGAGGGCAGTCTCAATAGTCTTCTATAGTTGCCAGTCTAAAAGGAATTATAGGATCAATTAACTAATATAGAATATGTTTTTAAATTACAATCTTCAACACATCTTTACAGGGAATGGTTATTTTTTAGTATGCAATGCAAAGCAAACTGTTGGAGACAAGTCTTCTATGAAGCCAAAAGTGTGATTATGGTTGCCTCCAGTTCAGGAAAAGAATTACTAATGAGCCAGTGGTAATATTGGGTACAACTCTGTGATGCCTTGTCATTCAAAATTATGAAGAATGGCACATATTGAATATTTTACCAGCAAAACGGCTCTTTTAATGGTGCTCACTTAATAGAGTTTGTTGAACTAATCCAACCCAGCTGTTCGAAAACAGTTGCTAATAATGCTTCTGTCATCACAAAAACTTGCCCTATTCTACTTGTTTTTTGTATCTATTTCCCTTAGGACAAACTGTGCATATTGTCTTAATTAACAGCTTGATTACAGCTGTGACTTTTCAATTCCCACATCAGCCCTTCTTCTTTATTTTCAGTTGGGCTCATCCTCCATCAGTGCTCTGATAATGTTTGGCCCGAAAAGACAGTGCTCTGTACAGGAAGGGCTTAAAGATCATAGAAAACTCTTGGAAGGGCTGTGAGGGAGACATTTAAAAGATTAGACGGTAAATTTACTTAGCAGAAAATAATCCACCGGGACCAAATTTCATATCCTGTTTTTGGATGATATTTTTCCTTATGTGTTCTGGAATGAATCTGTCATCTGCAGCCTAATAATGAGACACAGAGGATTTAAGTCTTTGACTCTTTTCTATATAATTTAATTATGATAATTATTTCTTATCTTGTTTAGTACCTATAATTAGATTACTTGCCTAGGCTGCCTTGAGAAATATAGCAAGGATTTTGCCACTTAAGTACAAAGTGATAGAAATGTTCTTAGGTATAGAAAGCATATACTTTTGGAGAAATGGTAGGCTACAGGGGCTCAAATGTGCTTTTCTAATCTTTTGCTTGGATTAAAGAGTTGGTATCGTGAAATTTTGTTCCTGCTTGTTTGTGTTCTAAAAACTTGTGGCATAACAATGTAATTAAATTAAAATGATATATAATTTTCTTATGTGTGTGTGTGTGTGTGTGTATAATCAGAAAATAAAACTGTTAAAAAAATTATGCAGTGTGCTTTATTGCATCTAATTTAAATCTCTGTACACTAATCCCCAATCAGCTAATCAGAGGCTGCTACTGTAGTACAATGTAAGTCTCAGATGAGAATGTCAAAATATTGAGATATAATGAAGAACTGATATCTGATCTCTAGATTTCATTCATAATTATAAAAATGTAAGAACTAACACCGAAGTGGAATTACCTATCTTGATGGCAGCATCTGTCAGTTTCCTTGTTTTACCTGCCCTCTCAAAAGAAATCGGTCACTAAATTGAAGAGATTTTAAAAAAGAGAATATTTTATGAGCCAATATTATATGCAGGTATTTCTAGCCTAGTTCATTTCTAGTTAAGAATAAAGCCCAAACTTCTTTGAGACAGAAAGGATCACATAGCATTTAAGTAGATTAATATGTCCATCTCACTATGATAACATGATAGGATAACAAACTTCTCATGAGACATGATAACACACATCTGAGACTCATTCCAAATATACGATGTGGGAACTTGTTATTTTGAGTGTGTATTTGTGGGGGGAAATATGGCCTATATTTCTATACTAGTAATTACTAGTGTTTAAATAATCAAAATGAAGAAATTATTTTTTTCATTTGTTATACTACTACACATTATCAAGATAGTTGAGATCATCACCAGTACTGCATTTTGTGCAGGCATTCTGAGTTTACTCATCCAGCAATATGCCATGGAAAAGGAGACATGGTATGGGAGTCAACAAACATTTGAAGCCTAGACATGACTAAATCTTCTGGCAAAGGAAATGCCATATCTGGAATAATTAGCAGAAAATGTATACAACCCCCATGAATAACATCTAAGATAAATCATACAGTAATAGATATTCAAAATGTCATGAAACAGATATGCGGTAGACATGTAATCCACACAAACCCCCAATATTGGAAAGACATATATTGAGCGATGAAGAATCTTTTGGAATTTAAATGTGAAATGAAACCACAACTTTTCTTACTAGGCATAATCTTGAAAAAAATCTACAGGAAATGTCACAGTTTAACAAGATACTATACATGCTTACAGCAGTTAGAGTAAATTTGGGGCCAACCACATCTTGGGAAGGCTCTTCTACAAAAGGGGAACTATGACAGAGAAAGCATGCTTCTGAGGATCTACCAAGTGCCTTTGTTTCAGCAATGAGACTTGAAGCACATTCACTCTGATACGGTGAAATGAGCAGAAACCATTGGGGAGGATAGTCTCATAACTATCCTTGCCTCATGCTTTAAAGTTAACAATCAGCACCTTGAATTAAATCTGGAAGACTGTTGTGACCTTGGGCAGCACATGAATCAGTGGTGTTACAGCTAAAGCTTTCAAACACTCTTCAAGGACAGCACTATGTAAAACAGGGCTCTCAACCTCAGGGCCATGACCAGTACCAGGCTGTGGCCTATTCAGAACTGGGTTGCATGAGCAGTGGGCCAGCACCCATGTACAAGTTGCACAAGTAGAGCTGCGTGCACATGCACACTTGCCTGCCGCTCGTGCACATTGAGCTGTTTGCATGCATGCATGCATGTGTGCTGGTCCACCACTTGTGCATCCCAGTTTCCCTCTCCCTCCCACAGCCAAGCCACAAAGATTTGGGACCACTGATGCACATTGCAATAGTCAAGCCAAGAGTGGCTAAGGCATGAGTTACTGTGAGCACTGTCTTCCAATGCAGGAACTGGTGCAATGAATACACAAGTTGCAATTATGCAAAGGCCCTCTAAGTCATGGCTGCCATCTGCTCTTTAAGCAGGAGCAATGAGTAGAGGAGATTTCTCAGATTACCCAATTCAGAATGAATGATGGAAAAAAATCACAAGATATAGAGGACCCTAGAAACCCCAGCCACTCAGTCATAGAAAGGTTGAATTGAATCTGCTTCCATGCAGCCTCCAGGCACTGGAAAATCACCCCAATATCATTTCTTGGGCAGCCAGGATAGACATGTGCAGCCGAGTATTATCAACATATTGATGACACTTAACCCTCCACCAAGAGATTTTATTGATTGATTGATTGATTGATTGATTGATTGATTGGATTTATATACCGCCCTTCTCCCGAAGGACTCAGGGCGGTGTACAGGGCAGTTAAAACAAAACATTTACAAGTTAAAATTACATTAAACCAATTCAGCCCCAACAAACAACATAAAATTAAAATAACAAGAGATGAACATAATTTCATGGAAATATTTAATAGAAGTGGATATTTGTGAATTTAGCCCTGGGGGAAAAATAATCATAAAAGACACTTCATAGTAAACTCTACACAGAACAGATTTTAATCTAACTCTGAATTATATTCATGGAGAAGTTTCTGAAAAATCCTACATAAGGTGAAAGCTTTTACAGGTAGTTCTCAACTTACGAGCACAGTTGCATTGAAACTTTCTGTTGCTAGGTGAAACATTTGTTAAGTGAATGTTGTCCTCTTTTACGACCTTTCTTGCCACACTTGTTAAATGAATCACTGGAGTTAAGTTAGCGACATTGTTGTTAAGCAAATCTGTCTTCCCCATTGACTTTGCTTGTCAGAAGGTCACAAAAAGTGATTGCATGGCACTAGGATGCTGCAGCTGTCATAAATATGAGTCAGTTGTCAAATGTCTGAATTTTGATCCCATGATCATGGGGATACCATGGTCGTAAGTGTGAAAAATGGTCATAAGTGTCTTTTTTCAGTACTGTTGTAACTTTGAACAGTCACTAAGGAAGCTGTTGTAAGCAGAGGACTAACTCTATTTATCAGAAAAACTGTTGGCATATTGAACAGCAATGTGTCTTGTTTTTGTATAATACCTGCAGTTAACTTTGACCCTTTCCTTTGGTGGATGGAGAGTTAGTGTCATATCAGAACCTTCATGACCATTTCTATTGGAGTCTCATATATATAAGAACAAAAAGAGAGAGGGAAAAAGAAAAAGAAAAAAAATCCATTTAAGAAAAGCACACTACCATTTTAAAACAGAA
>JANHFR010004452.1:77574-88004 GCA_032468015.1 Mimophis mahfalensis
GCTGAGTCAACCTTGAGCCTGGTGGGAGTCGAACCTGCACTAATTGCAGGCAGCTGGTATTACTTTAAGAGGCATTAGTCCCCTAGACCACCACGACGAATAAGTGCTTTTCCTTAAAATGGCCTGGCTGCAGGAACAAATAATAGTATCTGACTACTACTACTCTGTCTATAAAGGCTCTAATATGCACATGTAGGCCACAAAACTGCATATTACATACAGAAGGTATGTAATATTAGCCAAATGATTGTAAGAGCTGCTAAAATAGATGTGCTGTACAGGAAAAGTACACTGGATTCTTATCAATATATATATAGAGAGAGTAAGAACAAGAGGAATGGTGGAATTTATGTCTTCTCCATAAGGGGAGAAGAGATCATTTTACTGCTGCCAGGATCCCTGAAAATTGTTATCTGTGGAAGAAATAGCTTGAGGATTGCTATAGAACTTCAGATTCCATTTGTCATCAAGTCTCCTCAGATCGCCATACACATTTTTTTTTGGTACCGGTGAAACCAACTGGAGCATTTTAAATTCATGTAGAGTTGGGATCATCTTTTCCAGCTGAAAATGATGAAGTTCCTCTGCATTTTTTTTTTTATCATATCCCAATCAGAACACTGTGTTCCAGATCTCCTTGAATGTGCAACCTGCTGGACTGACTAACCTTTTAACTACTGTATGTCAGCTGGTAAATTTCTAACAAAAATGCAAAATAGCTGCAGTTAGGAAATCTAAACCAATTCAGATATGCACCCTCTACATTTGGATACATGGTGTTTTTGGAATGAGATTATGCTATGGAAAAATCTATATGTGAAACTCGTGGCTCTTATTTTTATAATGTGGGACTATAGAGAAAGTTACTACTCAAGGATTAAGTTACCAGATTATTTCCCGTGCCTTATCAGCTGAAAAGGAATGTAAAGTATTTCTCTCAAACTATTAGGTGAAATGTTGCAGTCGGTTTTACTTACATCTCAAGCAGAAAATTACTTCAAAGTATCATGTCTTCCATGGTCTTTTTTGTCATGTCAGGTTTTTTCCCTGGTATCCATTGTTACTTGAGTGGTTTAAATGAATTTTGGGCAATCCCACTAAATTCCAGATACACCCAACTGCCTGACCTAAGAAGAGCCTGAGGTGGATGCTAGAAGAGCCCACTTTCCAAAGATGAAGATTAAACTACATTTTGTATTTCAAAGTAGATGTATCCAATGATGAGATTATTTGTGAGAGCTCCAAAAAAAGGAAAAAAGGAAAAAAAGAATATGGTGTTTGAAATTGGAAGTGGAATATATCAGATAATCATAAATAACATTATCAGAAGGGTGTCAAGAGATGACAAACGCTTGATAGGGGAAAAACCCTGAACTGTATGCATTATTTTTTCTCTGTGTTTTTCTCTCTCTGTATATTACCTTATTTCCTAAGAGCATCTGGCCTATAATAAATGGTGTCAGAATTATAAAAGAAATGAGATAAACTGATCTCAAAACCCAAGTACTAAGGAAGGGAAGATGAGTTATTTCTCAACATGCTCAGGAGAACTGTACAGAGGGGAGGCAGCACTCCAATTATTCCAAATAAATGATTTTACTCAACATGAAAAGTACTCAAAGGACTTGGAACAGCCACTTTACTAGTTGCATTCATTCACCCATCTTTAAGCCAATTTTTCCATGTAAGTATCTGCTTAAAGAGGATTGTCATTATAATGATTAATTATAGGGCTATGGTCTATATTTCTACCCAACCGCATGTTATCTTCAAAACATTTTTAGGTATAAATTTTTACTACATCTTTAGTGCATTTCTTTAATGATCTTTGAGGGGAAATAAATCCAGAGTTAATGGATGCTCATTTTCGAAGGTTTCTTAATCTATGTTTTAAATCTTTCTTTAGTTCCTTTACTGAAATTATCAAGATTCCATAAAGTTTCATGCACCCTGGGTGAGGAATGTAGAAAACTGTTACCATATGTTGAACATTTTAAGATGCTCATGATATCATTCTATTTGAACATGTTCAAAATGGATTCCAGATATTATATTAGACTGCTAAGACTAACATTTGCTGTGAAATGGTATTTGAATACATGTACTGGATTTATAGAATTTATTTCAAATATCTTATTTTACATAGGAAAACCATTAACTATTAAGGATAGATTTCTGGGGACCCCTTAAGTCTATCTATATTTATAGCATCTCTATCTCTATATTCGTTATACTAAAGTTACTTTTCCTGATCTGCCACTGTGAATCAACTAATTCTCTTTTTTAAATTAGGTCTGCAAAGACTTTCTTCATCCTGTCCTAAGGGTGAATGGCAAACAATAAATGTAGCTATATTCTTGAACATCCCCCTTTAGTAAACCTTTTTATGTCATTTTGAATGTTACAGTGAAAGTTTGCTTTGTCCTAGGCCTAGTTTTCTTTCTCTCCAGTGCTTCAGATTTCAGTTCTTTACCTCAGGCTTTTGAATTCAGGCAAACCATTGAGAACAAACACTGCAAAGTCATATTCTAACTTTCGTGTCCTCATTATTATGATTATGATTTTGTTCGTTTTCTTTCCAAATTTTAAAGTCATATTTTCTCTTAACAATAATTCCATGAATATGCATGAGAAAAAGTTGTTTGCCTTTACAACATTTTGAATTTGGGTTTCACAAATTCAGATAAAAGCATCCATAGTTCAAGCAGAATACAATAGACAGGTACTCATCAAAATGCTGTTGACACTATATATAATTTTAAATGGTATACAGCAGGGGTGTCAAACTTGCATCATCATGGTGGTGTCACATGATATATCATGACTTTTCCCCTTTTGCTAAACTGGGCATGGGCATGGCCAGCACATGACACATCCTGTTGTGGCCCACCAATGGCCAGCAGAACTGGCAGCACATTCAGACAATGAGGAGGTTGGGGAGGAACATGGGGCAGTCCTGGAGTCTGGGGAAGTCACTGATAAGTGCTGGGCATTGGAGGCAGATATGTGGCCAGGGCCATCTGACAGTTATCAGCTGCCTTCGGAGTCGGACATCAGTGGGGCAGCTGGAGCCTGTCCCAGTATGCACACGCACAGAGCTGCCAAGAGAAGGGAACAACTAAGGAACAAGGGACGACTTGGGAGTAAAGCCACAGGTGGACAGTGAATGGCCCTTCCATAGGGAATAAAGAGGAGTTAAAGGGTCTTTGCAGTAGATGATTAGTTCAATTCATTAGGGTGAAGATCAGTTCCTGACTACTGGCCAAGTATTGTCTGTGACAGAGTAGCATTTGGGGATATCAGCCTGGCAGCCCTTCAAGCCTGATAAAGGCCTATAGTTGTGAACTCTCTTGAAAGACTGTTGGCCGGGACTTTGCTGGAGAGGAATTCACTTTATAAACTAAACAAAATGGGTTCTACCAGGACAAGGAGTTGGCTTCGTGCTTTTAGAAACCTAGGTCAGAACACATCTGGTTCACGGACTGCGAGTTTGATAGCCCTGGCATAGTGAGGGAAGGGAAGGAACCGTATGATCAACTGGTAAATATCTCAGTGAATTAATAACTTATTAGTGTTTTATTTATATATCTAGAGAGATTACCATAAGCAATATGTTCTTGTGATTTCAGTAGATTTAGAACTATTGAGGAAAGCTAAGAAAAGGTTAACTTAATAAGAATGACTGTGGACTATCTACATGGGTAAAAGGGTTAATGAGGCCAATTTGAGCATCATACCAAAAGTTTGCAGTTGGAACATGAGATAATTCTGCAAAAATGTAAAAATCAGCATCTTTCAACATAGATTTTGAAGGGAAGAGAAAAAAAGACAATACTTGTTAGGTGTTTCTTGAAAGGTTATCTGAGTGTGACACGTGTAAAATGATGGTGAGATTAAGAATAAATGAAGCTTTAGAGATCCTTAAGTTGCTCACTAGGGGAGCGTGCTGAAAGAAATAATAAGGCAAGTTAAGAGAAATGGTACCAGATGTGCCTGCAGTGCCAATAATCAGCTAAAAATGTAAACATCTAAAGAGTCTGTAATAAGAGTTATTACAGCTGTAATACTTAAAATCATACAGAAAAAAATCAGGGTCTTTTATTATTTAGCTAGAAATAAATCAGAATCTGATTCACATGGAAATTTGGGTTTTTTCATCTTTGCAGTCAATATTCTATATAACTTAAAACAATCTCTCTGTCTAAAAAGCTAATATAAACAAAAAAAGACAAGTAAAGTGAACATTGTCACAGCTTTTTACTTGTGATGAATGCTTTTATTTCTCAATAGTGTTATATTTCAGGAAGTCTGTTCAATGACAATTAAAACATAGAATTGTTTTGCATCAGTGATGCCAGAATTAATTTTTGATCCCCTCCCCCTAGAGCAGGGGTAGGGAACCTATGGCTCTGGGGCCAGATGTGGCTCTTTTGAGGGCTGCATCTGGCTCACGGGTGGACGGGCGGGCCGAGAAACCGCCGCCGCCACCACTACAAAAGCACCGCCACCGTGAAAGTACCATATTATATGGCTCTCATGGACCTACATTTTAAAATATGGCTCTCTTCATGGCTCTCTGAGAGAAAAAGGTTCCTGACCCCTGCCCTAGAGAATGATATTCTGGGTTACACTAAAAAGTAGAAACTCAGGCAGAAACTCAGCCCCACCTTTGCTAACAGCCCATTAAATCCCTGAGCCAGTGTAGTCTGCATAACAAAGGTCTACCTCCTTGCAGAAACTCAGCCCCACCTCAGCCCCACCTGGGCCAGTCTATAGTAGAATACCTCCATAATAGGAAATGCCCCAAAGCCCCTTCATTGCATTACCCATCGTTTCAACACAGAAAGCCTGCAATGCTAGCTATGACCCCTGCCCCTTGGGAGTCTGACAGCCAATCAGGATACATTTCTTACCCCAGGTACAGGGGGCAGGCTCAGGGCCCAACAGAGGCTATAAAACCAAGGGACTTTCAGCATCTCTGCCCTTTTTTCTCCCAGGAGCTCCAAGCCATGTGATCCTGTTCACCATTAAACCATCTTTCCAAACAGCCTCCATGTTTCCAGTGTCTTTTTCCCCACCTGGAACTGAACCCAGATGGACATTTCTTCCAACAGGGAGTTATACCTTCATTAACAAGCAAAAAGCTAGACATTGTAGGAGGAAAACTGTGTTAATTCATGATAGCAAAAAGCAGGAATCTAGCCTTTTCTGATAAATAATTTTTAGTAAGAGGTATATGTTTTCATGAACTGCAGCTCAATTCATCAGATGCCATTTAAAATGCAGAATGTTTCTGATTTACAAAAAAACTATTTTTCCCCCTTTGGATTATGAAAAAAGGTGAATCTTCTTAGAATTTTATACACTTGGACATGCACAGTGATTTTTTTTTACTTCAGAAATAAACTGAACACATTCTCTCTTGAAGAAAATGTGGTTTTTTAAAGAAAGTAGAGAAGGAAATTATTTCAAGCAAAGCTCAAAGGCTGGGCATAGATGAGTAAGGATAATTAGAGCCTCAAAGCCTGCCTTCCAATTGCTCATTTCATTGTCAGATGTTGAAGCAAGTCGTCTCTCCCTCCCAGTTTTTATTCTGGTTAAGCTTCCTGCAGAAACATCCTTCAGAATACACATCTTCTAGTCCAGCATTCTCCTGGCTAATGTCATTGCAAAGGGAATGGGATAGGGATAAATTTCTCAAATTCCCTTCTAAACATTGGCCGTACTGTCCGAGGATTCTAGGGATGTAGGCCCAATTCATCCAATGGCACCAGGTTACAGAAGCTATTCCAGTTTTTCTGCCCAAAGGCTTCTTTTAGACCATCAGTAAATCCTTCCTTCCTTCTTTCCTTTTCAATTTTTATCTTACTTTTCCCTACTTAAGGGAAATGGTTCCCCAACTATTTAAATTAAAATAACAATTACTCATTTATTTAAAGCCATAAAAAACCCACAACAATATAGGTAGTCCTCAACTTACAACAGTTTGTCTAGTGACCATTCAAAAGTGCAATGGCACTGAAAAAAAAATTAATGACCATTTTTCACCCAACCATTGCATCATCCCCATGGTCATGTGATCACATTTCAAATGTTTGGCAACTGACTCACATTTATGATGGTTGCAATGTCCTGGGCTCATGTGATCATCTTTTGCAATCTTCTGATGAACAAAGTCAATGGGAAATCCATATTCACTTAATTAACAACTCTGTTACTAACATAAAAACTGAAGCGATTCACTTAACAGCCATGGCAATAAAGGTTGTAAAATGGGGCAAAATTCACTTAACAACTGTTTAACTTAGCAACAGAAATTTTGGGCTGGATTGTGGTCTTAAATCAAGGATTACCTCTATTAGCAACAAAGAGTATTTAACAAAATCAAAACATAGAAGAATTTCACTAAAAGTCTGTTTTCAGTATCGAGTGCTTATAAATGTAATTCAGCGGTAATACAAGTTATACTACTAATTAGTTACTATTACTGTTACTAAATTATGTAATGATATAATTTATTCTGAAGGCACCAAGAATAGAAAGAGTAAAAGAAAAAAAAACTTGCACAGGCAAATCAAAACTATTAGTGTCCGGATACAAAATTGCAAAAGGAATAAAATAAAAATCCTCATATATTTTTCAAGAACAAAAAATAAAATAGAATAATTTAATGCATTGTGAATCTTAATTTAGCAAGGACATATATACAGCAGAGGAGTTCTTTATGGGATGAGTAAAACTGAAGACTGATCCCCAACGGTGCAGTGGTAGTTTTTTAAATTTATGGCAGAAAGCCCACCATAGAGTGAAGAGAAGATCTTATTAAGTAAAGCCTATATCTTCATTTTTCCAGTGTTAAAAGATTTCTTATGCTTTGCTGTTATCATACATCCCAGGATAACATCCATGAATAGTTCTACTAACACGTGTCAAAACTTTGGGAGACTAATTAATGATATATGCTGTTCAACATCTCATGAGTCACTGCATTAGGTAATACCCAGGATGGAAATTTAGTTGAACAATAGATTATTATCTTCTGTTATCTTCTAAGGGTAATATTGTTATGACTAAAATGGGGGGAAAGATGCAAATTTGTCATTCATATTTTGCAATCCACTTTGCCATCCCAATTTATTTCTGTATTTTTAGCTGTAGCTAAAGAGGGACAAACTTTTTCTGTATTAGAATCATGAGTCTTTGGGATATTGGAGTGATCAGTCTTAACAAATATAGAATTAGATGAATTAGAAAACTTTTTTTTCTTTTTAAATGACACTTTGAAACTTTCCAAATTTTAAATACTGTGTTGTTCCCTAGCTCTGAAACTGCAGTGTTTATGCCTAAATGCAGGCAACTGCTGAACTCTAACAAAGAAATACAGGTAATAACTCATTGCTGCCAATTAGTGATGATCTGGAGTTTTGTGGCCCATGTTTTAGTCTGTGTGGTTCACCACTATATATCTGAAAAAGCTTTTTTCACATTTTTATCTTTCTCATGTACACTAACAGCACAAAAATAATAAGTATTGTACGATCATTCTGTAAACAAGAAGCAGGCAATTTCAAACATTTTAGAAATCAAAAGTGGTGAGTGACAATACCTTTTTCCAATCATAGTGTTTGTAATCTACTCTGTTCAGTCTTTAAAGCTTATATTCCTAAATCCAAAATCCAGACACCTTTTTAATAGGAAAGGTGGAAAGAAATCAATAGGTCACACCATTTAAAGTAAGCCCTGCTTTTGTAGTATAACAATATGGTTTGTGCTTCTTTGAATCCCTAGATTTTAATTAGCACTGTGGAAGAAGGGATTTGCTTACTTATACGTGGCTGTACAGCTGCTGAGGGAAACCAGCCTCATTATATGGATGATCATGTGGCTTGTCCAAACCGGAAAAACATAGTACTAAGACATAGCCAGAAGCCTTATGAGGGATAGATGAACACCAAAACGGAGTCAGCATTGGCAGCAAACTTTCTTTTCAGTCCAGCTGGATAACAGAGATGTCAGTGGAATGTCAGCACCTGTGAGCATACTCTTTTTCCCCTGGATGTCACTGTTGCTCCACAAAAAAAAGAAGGAAAATTGCATTCACCTATCTGGATCATGAATTTTGCATGTGAACTTTTTCCCTTTCTTTCCCAGGTGTTTGTCTCATGCATGCTTAACATTTAACATTCCTCACAATCATTCCTTAAGAGGTTTAAGATTGCAAGGTTGCCTTTGAGCACCCGCAAGTGACCTACAGGAAGAGGCCTTGGGAAGGAGAGGTTGTATTGCAACTGGAAAGAAGAGTCCTACTTTATAGAGGGTGCATTTTTATTTAACATTCAATTCAACAGTCTTCCTAGATTCTATGTTTTGCCATTGGAAGAAAAATAACATAGAGACATACTTTTGGATTATATTAGGTTGAGCTGCAAAATTCCAGATAATTTCTAGATAGCAGCAGAAACTTTCCGTGTCTCTTCACTCCACTGTAGTTGTCAGCCATACTCTTGATATGGTATGTTTGGAGTATTAATGTTTTACCTTTTTAAATGTATTTTTAAAGTTTAGACCTCACATTACCTTCAGGAGTGCAAGGTGGCATAGCCCAACACCCTCCCATTTTTCTCTCTGAAACAACTCAGTGAGGATGGTTAAGCTGGGAAAGAATGATTGGTCCAAAGTCACCCAGATAGCTCAGGGTGACCTCTTTATTCCCAGTCAAACCCTTTCTCTAATAATGCACACCAACTGTACCTGCCAAGACAATACTGCGTAACCCAAATCAAAAGTGAACTTTAAGCAGAGTGAGAGTGCTAAACAACTGTATCGTTCATCTCTTAACTATTGGAAGCATAGTACAATATCTGATAGTTAAGGGATGTACCTGTAATTCAAAAATCTAAACCAGGGGTGTCAAATTTGCATCATCATGGAATCATCATGTGACATATCATGACTTTTCCCCTTAGCTAAGCCAGGCATGGGCATGCCCACCGTGTGACGCATCCGGCCTGCAGGCCTCAAGTTTGACAGCCCTACTCTACACCATTTGATTATCTTTAGAAAATAACAATTGGCTGTCATTTGTGTTGTGCTGGTGTTGTGCTGATGTGTACTGGATTGGTAGCATCATGCAGAAGTTGAGTTACAGTTTTAAGCATGATACCAGCCAATTGGCATGTTGCAGTACCAAGAGCCTACTGATATAATTAAATAATGACAAAAAGTAAGGCTCTTATTCAATTACTTTGACATTTAGCTGTTCTTTGCAACTAATGGGATTAAGTTCATTATAAAGAGATTAGGTGCAGAATAAGAGCCGGGCACATCAGGGGAAGATTTTTACCTTGCAATCTCTTAAAGCTTTCAGACTTTTTACCACTGTGCGTGTGTCACTCTGGAAGTAAGGCAGATGAGTTGCATTTAGTTCATGAAATCACAATAATTTTTCTTTGTTCGTTCCTTTGAGAAAGGTCAGTGTTTGGTTATTGTGTTAGTGCTGTAGTAAAAGGTTCTGATTGCTCAATGGTTGGAATTTTATTGAGGGAAAAAAGCCTCAATGTGTTTAATACCTCTGACCAAATATAGAGTTTTGCCAAAAGGACGATTGCAACCCTATGACTGATTCATTTGTTCAGTTAATGAAATCTGTTCGTTGAGTATAATTATGCAGTGAGGGTTTTTTTTCTTAACTGTCATAGATTTTTATTATAGATATTCATTTTGAAGTATGGGATGGTTCATATTTTGCTCATCAGTTTGGATGCTTGAGGCTGTGTTTGAACAACTGCTCATCAAAGCTTTGCCTTGCAAAATGTAAAGCAATTATATAAAGAGCATTTATGAAGAGCCTTTCACTGATCCTTGAGTAACCACAATTAGCCCTCACAGGACTTTGAATTGAGGGTAAAAATTCAAGTCAGAGTGCATGACTTGTCAAAGACTTAAATACTGGCACCAGTATTTTACAAATGAATCATTTCAAACAGAGCATCAGCTCAGAAGCTATTTATGCTCTGAATGAGATGATACGACTTGTTTCTACTGCCAACACTTCCATCTAGTAAAATGGATTGTTTCCATTTTATAACTTATCTACCAATATGTTAAGGACAGAAAAATGTGAGGAGGTAGTTCAAATTGTCGGGTTATTGGTATGAATTTTAGATGGCTACAGTCAGTAAAATCACTCTCAATGTAGCAAAGTCTATGTTTTAAAAAAATTGTACAGCACTGTGATGGCAAACCTACGGCACGTGGGCCAGAGGTGGCACACAGAGCCCTCTCTCTGGGCATGTGAGCCACGCCCCAGCTCAGCTTGGCTGCTTGTGCGTGCGTGCACGCACCTCCTGCTAGCTGATCTTCAGGTCTCTATTGCGCATGTTGGGGGTGGGGCATGTGGGGATGTCACACATGCATGCGGGGGGGGGATT
>JANHFR010004453.1:9335-23812 GCA_032468015.1 Mimophis mahfalensis
CCTGCTCGAGCCCTCTCAGCACCGGCAGCCTGGGGAGCTGCGCAGCTGTTCCCTCCCGCGACCCTCCGCTGCCTCGCAAAACATGACAGGGCGGCAGCTGGAGCTGCGCCGTTTCTGATAGCTTGGTGTGCCGGGAAGCAACCCCTCCTGCTCAGAGGCAGCCCAGGCAAGGAGCTTCCTCCCCCCTGCACCCGCTGGAGGACATCAAGGAACGTCTTGGCTAGGCACATCCTCCTGCCTAGCCAGTCCTTGTCCTCCAGCGGGGGGGGAATCTCAGAAGCCCCACCCACAGTTGGGGGTCCCCACAAGTGACGAAGTGTATTAAGGGGGTCACAGCATTAGGAAGGTTGAGAACCACTGAACTAAGATATCAGGGCCAATAAGCAGACGAGAAGAACAGGTCTTCCCTCTACGTCATAGCCCCACCTGTGAGCGAAGCCACCCGGAGTTCCCTGAGATCAGCTGGAGAGCGGAGACGGCTGGAGGGAAAATGCAGAGTGTGGAAGGCAGGCAGGCTGTTGGCAGGACCAGGATGGCTGGGCACGACATCCACCCCAAACCAACCCAGTGATGCCCTTGACATGATGTCCCGGTGCCTGGAGGCAGTACAGATCTGGATGGGGAGGAACAGGTTCCAGTTCAATCCTGCTAGAATGGAGTAGCTGTGGATACCGGCATTGCGTGTTATTCAGGATGTTCCATCCTTGATGGTTGGGGGAGAAACTTTGCCCATCTCTCAGCGGGCACTTAATTTGGGCATCCTCCTGGATTCACAGCTGTCATTAGAGGATCATCTGGCAGCTGTGACCAGGGGGCCTTTGTGCAGGTTTGACTCATGCACCAATTACTGGACTGTGATGCCCTATCCACAGTCACTCATGCCCTTGTCACCTCTGATCTTGACTACTGCAATGCCCTCTACATGGGGCTTCCCTTGGGGTGCACCTGGAGGCTTCAGCTGGTCCAGAATGTGGCCGCGTGGGTGGTGATGGGAGTGTCATGGTACTCCCATGTTACACCTCTCCTGTGCGAGCTGCACTGGTTGCCGGTTGTCTTCCGGGTGCATTTCAAGATCCTGGTCATGATCTACAAACCCCTATATGGCAACAGCCCAGGGTACTTGGAGGAGTACCTTCTGCCAGTGTCAGCCCCCCATCGCCCAGTTCACTCCCCCAGAGTCAGCCTCTTCAGGGTGTCGTTGGCCAGACAATGTCGGCTGGTGACACCCAGGAGGAGGGCCTTCTCTGTGGGAGCTCCAACCCTCTGGAATCAGATGCCCCTCGAGCTCCAGACAGCTCCTGATCTCTGCTCCTTCCAGCGTGACTTGAAGACATGGTTGTCCAGGATGGCCAGCCTGGACTGGGGGGGGGGGGGAGGTGTTGTTTTTTAATTTTTATTTGGGTGTCTGTCTATTTATTGAACTTTCTAAATTTAATTGGTTTTTAATATTTGTATTGCTTGTTTTTTATTGTGTTCTCCACCCTGACTCCCTTGGGAGAAGGGCGGCATATAAATTCAATAAAATAAAATAAAATAAAATAAAATAAAATAAAATAAAATAAAACTTTAACCCATCACACCATCTTGTGTCACTATCACAGCTCCAGGAGGGTGGAGTTGCCACCATCACAGCTCCAGGAGGGCGGAGTTGCCAAAAGGCTATAAAAGAAGCAGCCCATGTTCCTTTAGCTTTGGGGATCTTGTCACATAATAGAAGCTATGTCACCTATAACTACTAGAGTAATCCTTATAGAGGCTAAGGTCTATAACTTGCAGGAGAATCCAGGTTACTATCTACTGAGGTAGTTAGTAGAGAGCTAGTGATAGGTTACTGAGGTAGCTGAAATATAGGCCACAGGCCTTCTACTCTCTTACATGCTTGTGGTAAACAATAGGAATAGTGTATATAGTGTTTGTGATGTTATCTTGATTGTAAATAAATTCTTATACATAGTTTAAACATAGACTTTGCAGTCCTCATCAATCATCAGTGGTTTTTCCAAGATCCAACAGCCATATAAATTTCCAACAATTACAAAATGCCATTATCTGCTCTGAGTACCAAGTAAATCGAACCAAAGCAGGATCTTGTTGGCAAACATTTTCTGAATTCAAAGTGCTCATCATCAAAGTGTCCAGAAGTTCTTCCCAAATAAAAACAATGGGAATTCATCTTTGCCTTTTATTATTTCTTATTTTTACTTCTTTCAAAATATTCAGGAATTGTTGCTTATTACTGAAAAATTGGTAGTCAACAGTTACAAAAAAAGAATTGTTAAAATTACTTTTCACAATGCTTCACTCACTAATTTTAAGAATGGACTAATTATCTCAGCATAACTAAATTAACAGATACTCCATTATCTGAATATATATCATGACAACAGAGGCAACAAAAACTGAAATGTGGGTTCTATGTATATGAAATTAAATATTGATTAAACTAGCGATTGTCCCAAAAGTGGTAATTATCAACTGAAATGGATAAAAGGAATTTGTAGGCATATCTAACAGCAAACAGAGTAAAATGTCAAAATTTAAAATCATGCATTCATAGGCCCAAAGCATACCCTGTACCCCATACCCCTTTGATTTAAATAAATAACAGATGATTTAAAATCAGAAGTTAAATCTTTATATCTTTATTTTCTCCTTGACAATGATCTGTTTGATATTGCAAAGGCTCCAACTTTGGTTATTTCTTTTCATTGGCTCTGCCTTAGCAATTGTTGCCCATATGTTGGAGCTGAGAATCCAAGATTCACTTCATATTCACTTCCACTTTTTCAGCAATCTAATGTATATGAGCATAGTTGTTTCAGATTATTTTTTCATTAAAAGTTGCATTAAAATATACTGTATATACTCGAGTATAAGCTGACCCGAGTATAAGCCAAGGCACCTAATTTGAGGCCCAGAAACTAAAAAAAACTAATTGACTCTAATATAAGCTGAGGATGGAAAAGGCAGCAGCTTCAATAATCAAAATAAATACCAGCCTGAAGGAACTGTGTTTGGAAACCCCACCTATCAAGAGCAGCTGACTCCCAGAATTTTTGTGCTATCCCAGGGGGGTGGGGGGCGCTGAAGCAGCCAATGCTCCCCCCCAACCCTGGGGTCATGCAAAAACACCAGGGTGGGCAGGTGGGGCTATGGCAGTATTGACCCGAGTATAAGCCGTGGGTGACTTTTCAGCACATTTTTGGTGCTGAAAAACTTGGCTTATACTCGAATATATACGGTTATCAGTAAAATGTAACCTTGACATATCACCTACCTAAAATAGTATAGTTAAAAATGTCAGGCAAATTAAGAACTACATGTGATTATTTTCTACAGCTAAAGGATTTGGATGAATTTTCTAATATAAGAATGGCTTTTGCTTCAGTACAAATTCTGGGGAGACCTTTGGAACAAAATTCATCCTGCATAGAGTAAGAGCTAATTTGCATGTCAAGAACTTTCATTCCATCTACCTAAGACTGTGAATAGGCATATATTGAACATGTTTTGCTTTCTTTCCTGGTTTTTAATTATCTTTTAATCATCATCATAAAAAAACCCCTTGCAGCTGTTATAAAACTTTATGAAGTAATGTCTCTATGGATTTTGTGTCTCTAACATACGCATCACATCATGAGAAAGGTGGGGCTACAAATCACAAATTGGAATTAAGATTGCAGGAAGAAATATCAACAACCTCAGATATGCAGATAATACCACTCTAATGGCAGTAAGTGAAGAGGAATTAAAGAGCCTCTTGATGTGGTTGAAGGAGGAGAGTGCAAAAGTTGGTTTGAAACCCAACATTAAGAACACTAAGACGCTTGCTCCTGGGGAAGAAAGTTATGGCAAATCTAAACAGCATACTAAGAGCGGAGACATCACCCTGCCAACAAAAGTGTGTATAGTCAAAACTATGGTTTTCCCTGTTGCAATGTATGGCTGTGAAAGTTGGACCACCAGGAAGGCTGAGTGCCAAAGAATTGAAGTCTTTGAACTATGGTGCTGGAGAAGACTCCTGTGAATCCCTTGGACTGCAAGGTGATCAAACTGGTCAGTCCTAGAGGAAATCAACCCTGACTACTCTTTAGAAGACCAGATCCTGAAGATGAAACTGAAATACTTTGGCCACCAAATGAGAAGGAAGGACTAACTGGAGAAGAACCTAATGCTGGGAAAGATTGAGGGCAAAAGAAGGGGACAACAGAGAATGAGGTGGCTGGATGGAGTCAATGAAACAGTCAGTGCCAACTTAAATGAACTCCAGGGGATGGTGGAGGACAGGAAGGCCTGGAGGAATATTGTGCATGGGGTCGCGATGAGTCGGACATGACTTCGCAACTAACAATAACAACATAAGCATCTCACAAACAATGTAAGAATATGGACCAGAGATTAATGCAAGTAGAAATCTCTGAAATGAAACGTATTTTCAATTTTTCAAACTCAAATATTACATGAAAAATTGAAATACTAGAGTTATGGATGTTCCTAGTATAATATTTATGTTATCATCTTCTAAAGAAAAAGAATATATTTTAAGCAAAGATTTATGAACAGAAATTGCTAGTCAGTCCCCCATCCCTTCCCCCTGTGCTTCCCTCCTTCCTCTCCATGGACACATGATTACACAGTAAAGGCTAGGCTTCTGTCACATACCCCTCATCTATATTACACTAAGTAAATGCAAGAAATTTAAAAATAAAATTTTATTTGATCATTTCCACATTTGTGATTATGGTATCATCACTGTGAATTAATCATAGCAATGTAAAACTTTATTACTATTGTTTCTCCATTGTGATCACTGGATAACATTATATAATGCTATAACTTAAAAGTGATAAAATGACTCTATCATTCATGCTGGTCTTTGAACATTATAAATGTTTTACTTGATTCTATTATATAGATTAGTGAACTGTTTGCAAGAAGTAATGGGACAGTCTTTCCTGTTTCATAAAAATGTCTGTCAGAAAAATATTTCATAAAAAAAAGATGTATTAGAAAAATTGTTAGAAACAAAGTGCCATTTACTAGAACTGATTGTCAGTTGAAGCAAATGTGAAAAACATATGCTTTTTTATTTCCATGGCTAATATAACTCTAGCAGGTCTTCGTAAGTGATGGGTATTTTCCTATGCAATAAGATTTTTTATTTCTTCTGATGTTTCATCTGGTTTTTGAAAAGGCAAGGCTTCATGTCTGTTTTATACATTTGAGATTTATATCTTAATACTACAATTGACATAGTTGTGAAAAGGTCATTCTAAATGTATGTATCATATTGTTTCACATAGGACTCAATTTCTTCAACATTTTTTGTGAATTAAAAATATTATTGAAAATTAGGACACTACATGTTGATAGATTCTGTTCTGTCCCGCAGCCCAGAACACACCACAAACATGCCACACAAGGGTTAAATGTTTCTGAGCTTTATAATTGTAAGCAGAAGCCAAACTTGGCAGTGAAAAGCCAAACTGCAAATTCCGAGCAGTTTAAAACATTATAAATCACTAAGAGCAGCAGTTCAGAGATAAGCACTTTAACTCACAGCAGTCCAGTAATTAAGCTTGAATTATCCATAGTCTGATACACAACTCCAGAATCCAAAATCCAAAATCTAAATCTGAGGCTCCGAGAGAGAGTTATGCAAAGTAATCAGGAAGCTAACCTTTGTCTGTCATGAGGGTTCCACAGACAGCTGCAGCCTTTTATGCTGCCTGTGGGGCATGGCCCTCATGACTCTCATGACAGCTTTACTCTCTCGGTAACCTTTGTCTCCTCTTCTGTCTTGACCTCTTCTCCACGTGGCAGAGTCTTGGATCATGCCACTGCTCAACATCTATGTCAGGTGGGGGTTGAGGGGTAGCCGGGGAAGAGGGGCCTGGTTGAGGTAGGGAAGAAGAGTCTGATTGGGGTAAGGCAGAAGGGCCTGGCTGGGGTAAGGCAGAAGGGCGTGGCTGAGGTATCATCAGAGTGGAGGATGCTGGGGAGGAACTATCTCCTCCTTGTCCTCCAAATCCTCCTCATCGCTCTGAATAGGCTGGGTGGTCAGAGCCACACAGATTCATAACTTTGCTTGTCCACTTAGAAAAAAAATATCAACAACTATATGCGATATAAGGAGGTTTTATATGCAATAATATACTTGAAAAACTGAAGCTTCTTCAAATGAAGTATTTTATAGAGAGTTCCGTAATAAAATTCAGCATCCCATTGAGTCTGGTCAACTTTCACTCTACTATTCATGGCTGTCTAACTAACTGAAACTGCATATATGAAGTATATGTTTTTTTAAAGTTCTCTGTAGGTGTATTCATGCATTATAAAGTATTTGCATACAAGAGTCTAAAAATTTTATAGTACACTTAAAAAGTGTGCTGAAATCATCCCCGAATGAAAAGTAAATAGGGTATTTTAAATTTATCTAATCAAAATACTTAGAAATCCCAAGGACAGTGGCTATGTTATTACATGTTGAGTTTGGATAGGAAAAGCAGGAGGAAGAGAGAGACGGTGGGGGGGATGACAGTCTCTGGGAATCTCAATTAAGTCCTACTAATATGGGTCCATTAACCTCAGCAAAGTCATTTGTGAAGTTACCCTATGGGTTATATAATAAAACTTCAAAAACAAAAACAACCACCCTTGACAGTTATTAGCTTTATAACTTATTCTCTGTTCTTCTTATTCTTGTCTGCTGGTATCTTAGCAACAAAGCAGAAGAAAGTCAAAGAGCTCTGATTAAACCAAAATAAACGAAAGACATGACTAAAGCTTTAGATTTGAGTTATACAAGTTAAAATCATAGAGTTGATTTAGCCAGGGAACATGAATGCCGTCAAGCAACCTGCCTCAGTAATACTGTTGCATTCATGCTTATTGACATTTATTTCCTGCCCATGAGTACAACTTACACTTGAATCCTGGCTATGTATCATAAACAATAAAGGCATATACAAATATGTCAGTAATTGACTTGTAGTGCATTATATTTCCTCGGACAGATATCATTACCTTTCATTTTACAAGGTATAGTAATTATTTCAAATTTTGGCTTAGTAGTGTCTGGAAAGTTTGGATATCCTGCCAAGCCTAAGAAAATTCTATTCTAATTAAAAAAAAAAAAAAAAAAAAACTTTCAAGGATGCATCCAATAAGCTACAATTTTTTTCTGTTAGTAATTTAATATTGCATCAAATTTTCATGATGTAGAGTTTTCTGTGTGAAAACAGACATTTCATTTCTTTCTGTTAAATTTTACCTTTAAATTTTGTATTTATTATTTCAAGATTACAAAATGTATCATTTTATAAATGTTATAAATAATAGGACAGTGAATAAGTCATGGATAGTATGTTGTTATTGATGTATGCCAATGCTAATGGAAGGAGATGAAATTAGATTTTAAATTGTGGAAAATGAATAAAAAAGTCTGCTGTTAATTCCATCATATGATGTTCTATCAACAGTGACCATCGCTAGTCTATTATTATTATTTTGCTACCTTTTTATTTCAGGATTCACTTTTATGAAGTGAAGCACCAAAGTAGGAAAGGAAAACCTATGTTCACAATCACTTTGAAATTCTCCAGAGTTTTGGCCAGATTTCAGAGTTTATAGACTGGGTACGGTTGATTCATAGGAAGCAGTTCAGTGCATACAGTACAAGATTATGTGAGATTCATTGTCAACTGTTTGTTAGGTTTGCCAGTATGACATTCTACACTGCATAGGGCTATAGCGTTGTTAAGCGAGAAGAAGATTGCCAGAGGACATTTTTAACAAAATGTAATTATGTTTCCTGATCACTCAAGATGCCTTTCATTTAAATTTGTCAGTATATATATGCTGGCTCAGGCCTGTAATGAACTAAGCTAATAGAGAAACTTCTGTACTGTCACATTTAGAACTTTGGAGAAGCTTCTAGACTACCTGTTCTCCTCACTGAGAAAGGGATAGAGTCTCCCTTCCTGAGGTGATTCTAACTGTCTTCTAGCCTGTACTTCTATCTGATATGGCTGCATGTCTGTATCTATTTTAAATATTATATAGTTAGCATTAGGTCTTGTATTATTTAATTATCATTTGTTAATAAAAGATACTGTTTATATTAACATTTTGCTTTTCGTGTTTTCTTAGTTGAAATGTGGTAAACTGCCATGATAATCAACCTTTATCGATGAACAAATACTCACTTAACTTCAATCCAACAAAATTACACAGGAACAAAGTGTGTCTTTTTCTTCCTGAGAACAAAAGCATGTATCCAATGTAATAAGTTAGCTTTAACTTACTTGATTAACTAATGTCACATTGATTTTGGTTTATCTATTCCACATAAGGCTAAATAGTACTAATAGTATTAATAGTAAACTATTAACAATTTGTCACCTTTATATGAGAATCCCTGAAGCTGATTTACATAACCCTCATCTTCTTAATGGTAGAACTAATCCTGAATTATTTTCCACATTTTTAAAAATGAATTGGTGGAAATACTCATTCTGCAAATGACAAAAGTGCCTTTGTTTGTGAAAACATAAAGGGTATTTAGACAGAGATTTTTTAAAAAACATATTCAAATGTGGATGTAAACAGTAAAAATTTAGCATGTGTGCAATTCTCCAGTTTAAAATTCAATGCAGTCTACTCTTGAAAAAAAATCAAACATGTTCCCTCAGCATGAGAATAGTCATGCCGGCAGGCTAACCTGATAAATGCATACTTTGCATTTCTAATAATTGGTTATTAATTCTGGGTATTTTTTAGAAACCTTTTTTTCTTTATGCAGTCAGATCCAGCTATATACTGAAAGAAAAAGAAGCCATCTAAAAAATGATGGAAGAATTTCTTCAATCACAACTAAGCAAAGCAACAAATAAATGTCAGGGAACCTTAATATACTCTGTAAAAACTGAAAAAATATTGTGAATTAATTCCCAAATAACCCCTGGGCAGCTCCTAATAACCTTATTAAAGTAAACAGAAGGTTTCCCATTATATTAAATCCAGGATGTTGTTTTTTAAAGAAACGAATATTTTAATGGGTTGCAAAGTATAATTTAAAATAACCCATTAGACACTATGTTCTGGTTGTGCCGGGCAATGGCAGCCCTGACTTTTGGTGCTTTGTGTGCTTCATAAATATCAATACAATTCACCTGAATGGGAGTATGTCCCAAATCGCCAGTTATTGTACCTTCAGGGGAAACAGTAAGCTTGTCATGTTTATTTATATATTCAACTTACACTCATTGAACACACACAAAAAATATAGATTCAACTGTCAGCATTTTACCTATCACCCTAGGTATCGTAAATATGGTTTTTAAAAAGAAATTTTATTTATTTATTTATTCATTAATCTTTTATACTGCTGATTCCTATAGGGCTCCTAGCAGTGGTAAAGGCACTATCCATATCAAATAGTGATGCTAAATAATAAAAATAAAAACTTCTAGGCAAATATTGTTGCAATACATATAAAACTCACATAGTATCAAAAGGGTCAGAAGTTAGTAGTGTGTTCAAAATCAAGTGTATGCAGTAGTATATTCAAACTAAGACCAATCAAAGCCAAGCATTAGACAATCCAAAATCCTACCAAAATGCAACATGTCAGATTTTCAACCCTATCATTTTTTACTATTACTGGTAGTAGTTTCCAAAGAATTACATGTTGAATTGTCCTTAGAAGCTTATTGGTAAACAGTTAGAAAACCTTTAGCATGTGTAATGCATGTCCACTGAATAGCCCTCATTAAATATAAAATGTGACTATTAGGAATAAATACAGAATCTTGGGTTAAAATGATTTTATAATTTATTAATATGTTCATTAAGGCAAGGATATATTGGATCATTTCAGGTTCTTGCTATGTACACTGAGTTGTTATTTATGAGATAAGCTACCAATGAACCCCCTTCCTATTTCTCATTATCTTTTTCTTGTCTTTTCACAAACAGTAGATATTGAAGACTGCAGAGAAATGTAACATAATATTAAAGGTCTCCAGATAATTTGGCATTCCGATGGCCCCCTTCAGCTGATCCTCCCCATGTCAACAATCATCTTCCCAAAGAGAATAATTACTGATAAAACAGTTGGGTTCAGGGTATTTTCTAGCAGGGGATATGTGACAAGGCACTGTTCTTTGAAGGCTGCTGGCATCAACCTCTTCTGAAAGAGGCAATGACAACTATTCTAACCCAGCTATCCAGGCCACTTTGTTTACCTGATGTAGTCATCAAAGGTCTGAGACACATCTGTTGTTTATCTGACAGCGTATCTTATCCACTTGTTTGTTCATGTTCCAGATAACATAATCAGATGTTATCCCTGCCACCACACTGCCCCTGCTCACAAGGAGTCAAGATTCTGCAAAATCTGAATGACATTATCAGTAAAATGTTATCTAAACTGGCCATTAGATGAGAGATTGTTAGGATTATTGCAGACTAGTCTTTGTTCTGCTATCCATTTTAACAATTAAAAGGAAACCTTGCAACTAATGTAGGTCGATGGATCATAACGGAGACAGAGTCAGGAGGCTGAGACATTCGTGATCCAGTAGAAAGGTTGTTTATTTACAATCTATATAAATTGGTCACGAGGTAGTCCGTTATACAGAGAAGTAGAACAGAACAGAATAGAACAAGAGAGCAATAGAACAAAAGCTAGAACACGAGGCTTGGTTTGCTTCCCATATTTATAGGGTTCTCTATTATGATTGACACATCGCATGAGTGCCTTGGGCGGTTGAGATCTGCCTGGTAGCAGATAATCTGTCACCTGTTTGTTAGTGTGGTTTGGCCTGGGCCTAGTCAGCCATTTTAAATACAATAAACCTTACATTTTTATTTAATATCACAATGAATAAATTTAACAGAGATCTACATTCAGGGTCTTCATTAACATGGTACTGAACACCTTAAACAAAGCTATTAGACAATCCTCATTGTGGAATGTACACTGAGAAAGAAAGCAAATTTAGAATCAAAGAAAATATTCATGAAGAGTCATAAAAACCTAAATATCTATGCTAACTGACAACAGTTGACTTGACTTGGTTTATCATTAAAAATAAATAAGTGAACAGGGCTGAATCCAATTAATGCATGAGAAGGAGCTGTAGATTAGTTCAAAGGAGAAAGAAAAACCCTCAAAATATGGCAAGTTCTCTCCCCCCCCCTCTGTCTTTGTCTCTGTCTCTTTCTGTCTCTCTTTCCAACTACTGACTGTTTCAGTTGGTATTTGTATTTCCGTGTGCCAAATTATATGAACATGCTGATGAAGGCAACAGGAGCTGAACTCAAACTGAAGTTAGAACCCCAAAGCCAAATTAAGTGGGAAGTTGCAAATGACCCTGTAAATAAAGACATGATAAAACATTGAAGGAGAGAATATTACATTCTGTCCTGGACATAATGCTAAGGAGCTTGTTAAGTAAGAAACAGAGTGTATTGCCAAATATATGCACTCCAAATAGTTTTATAAACCACTTTCATAGGCAAATGTACAGAGTGATCCACAAATTACTAAAATGGAAGATATGAAGATACATGCCTGAAGAGATTTAAAAATGGAACTTGGGAGCAGCTTCTAGGAAATTTTCAAGAGAAAGGAATTTAAACAGAACCTGAAAATTCCATAAATTCAATTTCGTGTTTCTCAATTACTTCTGATTCTTTGTGACCTAGTAGTCATAATTTTGACAATAACTGCTTCTTTAAGGCCTTCTCTACTTCTTGCAAAGTCACACTTGTATCATCAGAGATAGTATCTGCTCACTATATCTTCTGTTTTCCTATCCATTAAACTGATTCCAAATATCAAAATTTTCTACAATAACTCTTACTTTTGCAAAATGGGTCCAAAATATTTAAATGTTAGTTTCATTATTATTGCATCCAGTGAACACACTTTTTTAACTTCATCTAGTATTGAAGTAATTTCTGTTCTTCTACGGCAACTCTCACATTTCACTAAAATGTTTTCTGTTATTTTTCTCCTGTAAAGAATTGAATATTAATCTGACAAGACACAGAAGGGAACAAGACCATCTCTGCCCCTTCACTGATAAAGATATCAGCACTTCTATTAGTTTCTGTTAACTAGCACTTCTATTAAGTACAAGATTGATTTTTTTTTTACTTCAGGGCTTCATAGTCTTGTAAGCTAAGAGAATAATTTCACTGTGATATCAATAAAATTCTGTTTGATTGATTCTACCGTTTTGTGATTGAAGTGACCTTGGGATTCACAGAATTTGATAAAATTCAGTGCATGACAGTTTTTTATTCCACCAAACAAAACAATCCTTTCTTAAATTTGAATCATTCAGTCATTCTACATTCAGAGAACTACAGAGAAACTACCTTTGAAGTAGGCAGCAGTGACATTTCAGGTGCCCCTACCCCTTTCAAATCTAGCATGCACACCTGACAGTAGTCTTGTAATATATTGTATTATCCTACTAATTATGAGATTGGGTACAATTATTCAGAATTTTGAGCATTCTTTAGCATTTTTAAAATGTTGGAATATTACTTGGTATTCTCCAGTCCTTTGACCTTGATCACTGTCATTGCCATACCTTCTTAGAATCAGAATCCATAGGTAGCACTTTAACTGCATCATTTTGCAGGATTTTAAACATTTTAGGTAATATTTCATCAAAAGTTTTGTTGTTACTAATATTTTACAGGAATCATTTAACTTTAAGTTTCAGAATGTTTGGTAATATTAAAAATAAAAATCTGGATCTTCTTGTCAGCATGTTTTTCTTTTTCCAGAAATTAACAAGTATTCTTTCTCTCAAAATCTGGTAATTTTCATATTTCAATCATTCAGTTGAGGCCTCTGTAACTATCGGCTTTCATTACCAACTATTCATCCAGGAACATTAAAAATGCTCACATATCTTGCCAAAGCCTGAACTCTGAGTAGATATTAATTAAAAACAAACCCATCCCACTTGAAGTCATTGTACTTACATGGCACACTGGAAATATTCATAATTCTTTTTCAATACAGTGGAGAAACAAGCTATAACTCTTAGCTAGTTTATGTTTGGCCACAATAATTTAATATCTTTGGGTTTCTGAACACACGATTTATGCAGTCTCACAAATCCCTTTGGCTTGGCAAGTAGGATAGCTATCATAGATTTGTATGGACTGGACTTACTGCTTACAAAACTAGTTGTAAAAAGGATTACAGTTTTCATTTGTATTATGCAAAAGAAGCTTACAAGCTTATTTTTAAAAATTGCACAGTAAAACACATAGGCTGATTCCTTCTTTTAAAGCTGTTCAACGAATATTAACCTCTCTCTAAGAACAAACAAAAAAAACACAGAGTTGATTAGTCATGAGTCAGTAGAATGTGGGTTTTCCCTTAAATTTTCCAGATGGTCATCTTCAGATACAGTGTCGATCCTAGTGCTGTGTGTATTTGGGCCAGAAGCCCAAAGATATTAAAATTATTGTGGCTACAATAATTATTGTGGCTACAATAAACTAGTCAAGAGTTGTTTCTCTCCTATATGAAAAAAGGGATTATGAATATTTCCAGTGTGCCATCTAAGTACAATTCCAAAGGAACAGAATGAATAATGATTTGTTCTTGGAAAAACTATAAAAGCTTTAAAGGCATTAGCTATAGCAGCAATAATAATCCTATAAAACAGTGCGTTTGGTTGGGGGTTTTTTTGGCCTGGTGACTCAGACTTCAAAAGATTCATATGATATGATTAAGTTTATATATCGTGTACTAGCTTCTACAGGTACTTACATCTCAGCCACAGGCACTGTCTTCATATCAACTTTGTTTTTCCTTTCCTTTGCTATTTTCTTTCTCTTCTCTCTTGAACAGATTATTTCTTGCAAAATATGGATTGGAAACAAATCCCAAAGCAATAAAGAATGGCAACTTGTTTAGTATCCACAGGAAAAAGGCACTGTGTTTTGTTCTTGATACAAATCAACAAGAATAAATTACTGAAAATGAAATTAATTTAAACCAGGGCTGTCAAACACATGGCCTGTGGCACCTCACAGGATCTGGCCTGTGGGGTGTTTAGATCTAGCCCACGAGGCCACCCTGGAAATAGCAAGGGCCTGGCCCACAGTGCCTCTACAAGTGAAAACGGAGCTCAGGAGGGCCACACGTGGCCTCCTGAGTTGCATTTTCAATGGCAGAGGATTGTGATGCAGTCCTCAACTAAATTGAGTTTGACACCCCTGATTTAAACAGAGATTTAACGTTGATGAAATATTGCAGGAGTGTAGGTGAAAACTATATATATCTATCTCCCACTTTTTTTCTAGAAGAACAATGTATTCCAAGAATATGGTATTACAGAGGAAAGAGATATATTTTTTTTATTTATTTTTTTATTTTAATCCCATTTATATCCCGCCCTTCTCCGAAGACTCAGGGCGGCTTACAAAGTGCTCAGCAA
>JANHFR010004457.1:34763-51067 GCA_032468015.1 Mimophis mahfalensis
CATAGGAGGGCAAAGTTCCTCCATGGCAAGTTTGGGCCAGATTGGTCCAGCCATTTAAATTTGTATAGAGAATGTTACAATGCCTGCCCTCCCGCCCTCCACACTCTGTTTTATATATATAGATGATGTGTGAAGCCAGTCAATTTATTCAGTAATTCTGATATGTGGGTCTGTTTCAATATGCAATTTGGAAGAATTTGGTTTCAAGGCAAGGTAATATTCAAAAACTATTTAAGGTTTCATAGACTACAATCGGCATTCATACCAGTATCCAAAATAAATAGCCAGAGTAGGCATTTTAGCTGCCAAATACTGCACTAAGCCATTTAAGTATGGAGAGAAAAAATATGAAGACGGTTGCAGGAATTGGGTATGGCTTGTCTAGAGAAAAGAAGGATTAGGGGTGACATGATAGCAGTATTCCAATATTCGATGGGATGCCACAAAAAAAAAGGGGGTCAACTTGTTTTACAAAACACCAGAAAACAAGACAAGAAACAATGGATGGAAACTAATCAAGGAGAGGAGCAACCTAGAACTAAGGAGGAACTTCCTGCCTTCAGAAATTGTAAGTGCTTCATCAATGGAGGTTTTTAAGAAAAGACTCACCAGCCACATGCCTGAAATGGTATAAGGTCTCCTGCTTGATCAGGGGGTTGGACTAGAAACATCCAAAGTCCCTTCCATCTCTATTCTGATTGAGTGAAAAGTCTGCATCACTAGTATTCAATGCAAGTCCAGGAAGAAAAAGATGAATTAGAAGGTAGAAACCACTGGGACATTTCTGTTATTCAAACTATCCAATAACAAGAACTGGGAAAGGCCCATTTTCTTTCCTTCTGCTATCTCTTATTTATCTGCAAAATCAGCTGTAATCATCTTGAAGCAAATTTTGATGAGGCATAGTGGACTGTTAGGGGGACGTTGGAGAAAATTATCAGAAGCCCTCCTAATCATCTGAAATTAGTTCCATCTGCAACCTTTGTCTTAAAGATTACAGCCCTTTCTACACAGAATTAGACTGTCAGCTTTAGAAACCATTTTTCTTAGAAGCTTCCATGCTGCCACATTTTAGTGTTGGGGAAATTGGGAGGGGGGGGGGTAGAGAGGTGGTGAAAGTTTAGACATAACAACATTCTTCTTCTGAGCCAAGGCTGTGCCATCCTGTACCTGGAATAGGAGTGGTTGAAGGAATCTCTTCAGTTGGGGTGACTGGTGATTGGACCATGTGACAGACTGATGAGTGCCGGGGATCGGTTTTGGATTTTCAGCTATGAAGGGAAAACCCAGAACTTTAGGATTCAGGTTTTCCCAGATGTGCCAGCATGACTTCTCTCAATAAATGCTTACTTGGATGAACTTTGTCTCTGAGTGCTGAATGGATATGGGGAAGTTTCTTTGGACTGCTGACATAGACAATCATTTGTCTGAAATGGTATAGAGCAGGGGTGTCAAATCCATGGTGTCAGGTTGTCACGTGACTTTTTTCTCCTTTACTAAACCAGGCGGGGGTGGGGCCAGCACATGACACGTCTGGCCTGCAGGCCACGAGTTTGAAACCCATGGTATAGAGTTTCATACTTGAGCAGGAGTTTGGACTAGAAGACCTCCAAAATGCCTCCCAACTCTGTTATTCTGTAACTTGTGCTGAACTGAGAGATTTCAGACATGGCTACAAAATTAGAAATCCAGTTCACTCCAAGTTGAGGGTGTGAGAAAAGCTGAACATAATCTTTTATGGGCACCTTCTTCCCTGAGTGATAAAGATGCTGAAACTAGAACTAATGTTATATAGATTCAATTTAAATTGCTTAATCTCTATTTAGTCTATTACTATGTACGCGAGCATTAGCAGAATAATTGTTTATAATTTCAATATCTCTCTCGCAATCTATTTTGCATCCAAGACCAATTCATTTTAGAATAAGCCTAAAAGAGTACATCCCATCCCAGTATGACCATATCTATTTCTACCTTTAATACCACACTCTTTCCACATGTGTTCCAAATATTTTCCCCATTCCACTCTGGGAAGGTCCTTGATCTTCCAGATATGAACTTTCAGTCCATATGTTCTTTACATGTGATAAGGCCATGCCTATGAATCTGCAATAAGGCAGTCTTTTCAAAGGTGCCACAAAGTGACTCAAATAGAACATTGCATTCCTTCCTCCACATTACCATCACAGAAGGCTGGATGGCAGAAAGTTCCTGTCAAATACTAAGCCTCAAAATATTTGGTCAATGGAGGCACCTCCTTTGATCTGCATCTGCTGCCCAGATGATCCCATAATGACCTAGAGGCAACCAGGCAATCGAGGCTGGCTTGAGTAAAATAGATTGAACATTCCCGGATTAATAACATTTTGACACACCTTCTGAGAGATGTGTCAGGCTCACCAACAGAGAAGATGGCTTTCTGCATGTGGCCTAAGGGAATTTAGTAAAAACCAAATGCTACAAGGAAAAAAAAAGTACCTGTAACTCAGAGATTAGCAGAGACCAATAATTGTCCGGGGATAACAGTGTCATTATCTACAATTTCCAAGCACTTAAGGTCATTTTTTAGGCCATTAGCGATTTTGTCTCTTTTTCTCTGCATATATGTATCAACTAGTAGACATTCCTGAAAGTGAGATGAAAGATGAGCTGATTGTCTTCAAACACGAATGGCAGGCTTTCAGAAAGTATCTTGGAGAAGCAACCTTTGGTTGATTGCAACCAAAGCTATAAACCAGATATTCCTGAAAACAGATTGATCTGCCCTCTTTTGAAGGCTGGACACCCTGTCTGGAAACTTTTATTTTTTAAAATAATGCTTGTACTTAGGCTTTCTTGGATGCTAGAGGGAATTTTATTTCTGTCACCAACCAATGAAACAAATACATTTAGGTAAACTAAGACCAACTAATAGTAACTTAGGAGTATATACAAATTCAAAACTCTTTTTCTATTGAGCTCTTTGCACATTTCAACAATACCAAAATTTGTCTCCATATAAGATAGCAATAGCACTTAGACCACAGCTGCCAAACTTGCCATGTCATGTTGCCATTATGTGATGTTTTGTGATGTTTTTCCCATTCATGGAGCTGGGGTGGGCATGGCTTGTGAGTGATACATCTGGCCCGCAGGCCACAAGTGTGACACCCCTGACTTAGACTTATATAATATTTCACAGTGCTTTACTGCCCTCTCTAAGCAGTATGCAAGGTCAGCTTATTGTCCCCAACAATCTGGGTCCTCCTTTTAGCAACGTTGGGAAGATGGAAGGCTGGTCCAGGATTTTGAGCCAGTCAGGATCAAATTGTCAAATTCCTGGCAGTTAGCAGTCAACAGAATTAGCCTGCAATTAGAATGTTGCAGAATTAGCCTGCAACATTCTAACCACTGCTCCACCACAAGTCCTATTATGCAGGGAGAAGTCATTGGAGAAACCAGGAAAATGTCATAAAAGGAAATGTAATAGAGTTACATGAGTCTTTATAAGTCTGGGGTACTTGCGGGAGCATCTGCTGCCAGCGTCATCTTCCCTACGCCCAGTGCGCTCCCACAGACAGGGCCTCCTCAGGGTGCCGTCAGCCAGACAATGTCATCTGGCAACCCCCAGGGACAGAGCCTTCTCTGTGGGCGTGCCTGCCCTTTGGAATCAACTCCCCCTGGAACTTTAGTTGGCCCCTGACTTCTGGTTCTTCCGCTGTGACCTGAAAATGTGGCTTTTTCAACTGGCCGACCTGATCTGATGGGAGGTGGGGGCTTTTATCTATTTGTATGTCTTTATCATTATTGGGATAATTATCTAATTGCTTTTTAACTTTTGTATTATGTATTTTTAATGTTGTAAGCCGCCCTGAGTCCTTCAGGAGAGAGGACGGCATAGAAGTCCCAATAATTAATTAATTAATTAATTAATTAATTAATTAATTAATTAATTAATTAGACAAAGAACAGTGATCCCACAGGGGGCACAGGAACAAACACATTTTGTATAAGGAATTTCCCTAAATTTAACAGCTGTTGAGAAGACGATGTTAAGTTGTGCCAATGTATATTTTGCATTTAGAAACAGAGAATTAAAGTGTTCAAATGGTCTTCTAGAGCCACTGAGTTAATTCCCTATAATTTCACTGAATAGAATTTTACTTCTGGCTTCCCACATCTAATACTCTTTGGTTAAGAACTTGTTCAAGTCCCAAGGGAAACAATCTGTTTGGGGAAAGCCAAATAAATATATATATATATTTCATTTATTATATGGAGCTGTACTGGAATTTGTTGAACAAGGCTTTTGGTGCAAAATTCAACTTCAGTGAAAAGTAAAGAGAGAAACCCATTCCCTGGTTTCCACTTTAGTAAGACCTGTAAGATCACATATCACGCAGATTGATACTGTCCTCAAAGGCATTTAATTCTAATACCTTCTGAGGATGATATCAATATGTGTGATGTATGATGCTTAATTGAAGCATCATTATTGAACATCATAAAGGGCTAATGCCTTTGCTTCATGTAACTTTAATGTTGCAGGTATATTTTATTAGGAGCAGGAGGCAACTATGGCAGAAAATTCTAAAAAGAGAGTTTGCACAGCATCTTCAACATGACTGTCTATGGAATGGAACAGCATGTCAATATTTAACATGATTTCCTGTTATATTTTAAATCAGTTAAATGACAAAGTTCTTTTTCTGGACCTTTTTTAAAAAATCACACAGATTTGTTCTTAAAGTAATTAATCTGGAAATGTTCTATTCTTTAATACATCAGCCCATGTCTGCAGAATTATCCTTAATCTCACATCATTTGTGAAAAGAAACACTCGGTATAATTGTTTTCCACCTTTGTGGGATGCTCTGCTAAATAATTTAATGCTCAGTGATGGCTTTGATGTAGGAATGAAACAAAAATGCATGTTTGTTTCATCGCCTCCTCTTTACTAGCTGGAATTTCATCTGAAAGCAGACCTAATGGATTACATCTGACTCTCAATCATTAATTTATAAAGGAGACCAAGGAGGTGTTGATCAATTGTTGAGCTCTTAGGTTTAGCTTGTCTTCTGGAAATGTAGAAAAGAAGCTGTCTGGGTTTTACATGTAAAGTTGCATCACTGCAGTCTTGGGAAAACAGAAGTGCCGAGTGAAAGTGCTACACTTTCAAAAGCAAAGAAAACATAATGGGTGGATGTAAATATATGGTTTGTTGGGCCTTTATTGCAGAGTAATTTTTACTGGCCATGGGTTCCCCCCCCCCCCAAAAAAAATAACCTTTTAAAACGAGTATTTTAAATACAGGACAGCCAGACTGGGAGCTATATTATCAGGCCCCAGTGCTTGCATGGCTAAAGGAGTGGATAAATTTGAAGAATAAAAGAATACTGATGACAGAAAGGCATGACCTACAATTGGGCTGGCATGCATTTATATGGTATGGAAAAAGCGAAATACATAGATACTTCCAGAGACACTATATTAGGAATATTTTACTGTCAGTATGGGAGAAAATCAAGCAAAAGCATTACATGAAAATAAGGGTTTGGCTCTCCACGATGGAAGTACTAATTCATCCCAATGTTCTAGACCTGGACAAAATAGCAAGATACAAAGGTATACTAAATAAACAATGGGAACTAAAAACTAAAAAGGGATTAAAAGTTCAAGGGATAAACTTGGATTGGTGGTCATATGCATAAATACAAACAAGATATAAGAAAGATGTAGAAGTATATGGATTTTATAGGGAACCTCAAGAACTGGACAAGATAATATTAGGGAGAGATGAAAAATTGATAAAGAAATTATATAATTTTCTATTGAATGTTAAAATGGAGGAAGAAATTGTTAAGGAAAATATGATAGTCTGGACAAAACACTTTTGGTACATGACAGAACTGGATAAGTGGCAAAAGCTGTGGGAAATGAACTATTAATTAACAATGGCAATAACATAAAAGGAGAACATGTACAAAATGTTTTATAGATGGCACCTATCCCCAGCAAGACTGGCAAAAATGTTTCCAAATTTGTCACCAGAGTGCTGGAAATGCAAGCAGGTACAGGGGTCCTATTACCACATGTGGTGGTCCTGTCCATTGTCAACAAAATATTGGTTAAGGGCTAGAAAATGCTAGAAGAGATGATAGTTCAACAAATAGATTTAAAACCAGAATTATTTTTATTAGGCGTAATACCGGGGAAATACAACAAAAGCATCATATATTTAATGTTACACATAATAGCAGCAGCTAGAATTATGTATGTGCAACATTGGAAAAAGGAAACTGTACCTACAGAGGAAAAGTTAATAAATAAAATATTAGAATGTGCTGAACTAGATAGATTGACATTGGAACTCAAAGATAAATGTTGGTGGTCCGCAGAAAAATCTTTGCATCTTTGCATTTTTTATATTGCACTAAACTAGGAATCTTCAGACTATGACCCCTGGGCCAGATATGGCCCACAGAAGAAATTAATCTGGCCTGAGCAGGAACATGAGGCTGTGCCACCCACATCACCCTATCCACCTACCAGCCCCCACCCTTGGGCCAAGCACAAACCTGACCTTGAGTAGAGCAGTGTGAGCCACACAAGCTTGAACTGGAAGGTAAGACCAAGAGCGGGGGTGGGAAATCCACCCTGGACTCGCCACACCCAGCTGAACAATTGCTGAGAGGGGGCAGGAGGCTCAGCTGCCTTTCAGGCCTGCCTCTGTGAGGCCTCCAGGCAGGATGCCCAAGAGAAAGCACCTGGTCCAGGCACACAGCCTTCCAGGAACCTCTTTTGTGTTCCTTCTCTCAAGAAGCTTGGTCAATCTGAGTGAAGGAAAATGAAGATGGGCAGACTGACAGTGGTGGGAAAGTTGGTCCCATATTCCAGAGCTGTAGTAGTCACAGGACTGGCCCTCTGGTCATCTCAAAGCAGCTGCTTCAGTATGATCAAAGGACCAGTCCTGTGACTACTGCAGCTCTTGAATGTGGGACCGGCCCATGGTGTGGCTGGAAATCTCCGCCATAGGGGATGGCATGTGCAATGTGCAAATTTGCAGGTGGTGCAATGTGCAAAAAGAGCACAGCCCTCACTGGCCAGGACAAGGTAATGGTGCTCTTATGGCAAGAGGGGGAGCAGCAGCACAGGCGAGCTGAAGCAGCGATGGCGATGGCGATGGCTGGAAGGTGTGGGAACAAAGTGCTACTTGCATTTGTGCAGCATCAGCATTCTGCCTTCACCATAGTATATTTGCTTCAGCTGGTGGTGCCAAGGCATCCCTTGTCTCCTGCTGCTTGGGGCTCAGAGCAGTAAACAGCATCCGGGAAGCACAACAAGCAGAGAGAAGCAGCCGGAGTCAAACTGTCATCTCTTGAGGAGCCCAGCTGAAGCTTCCTGTGCTGCTTGCACTTCAGCACTTTGACTCCCAGAGACAGGAATTCGGGCAGTTAGCTTGGCTGCTTGTTAGCAGAGAGAAGCACCCGGGGTCAACCCTAGCTTTGCACTGCATCTGGGAATCTGAAATACTGCCAAGAATGATTGTTTGTCTTGTAGACTCCCAGATACAAGATTGGCCCCCTGCAAACTCATCTCTCCAGGAGCCTGGCCGAAGTTTCCAACACTGCTTCAGTGAGCACTCCTTGAGAGACAAGTTTGCAGGGTCCTGATTTAGCTGCAATAGACATCAAAATTAGGGCAAAGTTTCCCACACTGTTTCAATGAGCACTCCTTGAGAGATGAGTTTTGGCAGGAGGCCGATTTAGTTGCAATTAAAAAAAAATCATTAGTGGTCTGTGGGATTTAAAATTATGAATCTGGTGGTTCCTGTAATTCTGTCATAATGAGTATGGAGCTTCTTAGTCATCCAGGTCATGGTTGTCCCAAAAGTGTTTTTTCAAAAGGCAACTTAACTTTGTTTTTCCTTGAAGATGTTTTGCTTCTCATCTAAGAAGCTTCTTCAGTTCAAAACTGAAGAAGCTTCTTAGATGAGAAGTGAAACATCTTCAAGAAAAAACAAAGTTCAGTTGCCTTTTGAAAAAATACCTTTGGGATAGACTAACATAAGTTTCAACACATTTAGAGGAACATCTGGTAAGATTATCTGGATCCGTACCAGTCGGGTTTCAGGCCCGGGTACAGCATGGAGATGGCATTGGTCACGCTGGTGGATGAGCTCTGGCAGGCCTATTAGACCTCTCAGCGGCTTTTGATACCATAGACCATGGTATCTTACTGCAGCATCTTGAGGAGTTGGGAGTCGGAGGCACTGTTTTATGGTAATTCTCCTCCTATCTCTCGGGTCGTTCGCAGTCGGTGTTCGCAGGGGGCAGAGGTTGTCCCCGAAGCCCCTGACATGTGGGGTGCCTCAGGGGTCTGTCCTTTCTCCCCTCCTGTTCAACATCTATATGAAGCCGCTGGGTGAGATCATCCATGGTTTTGGGGTGAGGTATCATCAGTATGCTGATGATACCCAGCTTTTTATCTCCACCCCGAACCAACCCAGTGATGCCCTTGATGTGATGTCCCGGTGCCTGGAAGTGGTGTGGATCTGGATGGGGAGGAGCAGGCTTTGACTCAACCCTGCCAAGACCGAGTGGCTGTGGGTACCGCCATCTTGGTCTGTCCATGATATTCTACCTTTGGTTATGGGGGGGTGAGCTGTTACCCCCCCAGGACAGGGCATGCAACTTGGGTGTCCTCCTGGATGGGCAGCTTACTTTGGAAGATCATTTAGTGGCTGTGACCAGGGGAGTATTTGCCCAGGTTCGCCTAGTGCACCAGTTGCACCCCCTACTTGGATCAAGATGCCCTACTCATGGTTACTCATGCGCTTGCCACCTCTCGTATTGACTACTGCAATGCTCTTTGTGGGAACATCTGCTGCCAGCAACAATTCCCATTGTCCAGTGCGTTCCCATAGACAGGAGCTCCTCAGGATGCCATCAGCCAGACAATGTTGGCTGGCGGACCCCAGGGGAAGGGCCTTCTCTGTGGGCGCACCCACCCTTTGGAACCAGCTGTCCCTGGAGCTCCGGATGGCCCCCAACCTCCATGCCTTCCATTGCGACCTGAAAATGTTGCTTTTTCATCTGGCTGGCCTGGATTGATTGGGATTTTTAGTATGGTTTGTCTTAATTTTGATCTAAATTTAACTGATATTAAGGGGATACTGGATTAATTGCTTTTTAATTTTTCTGTTGTGTGTTTTATTGTTGTGAGCCGTCCTGAATCCTTCGGGAGATAGGGCGGCATAAAAATCCCAATAAACAAATGAACGAACGAACGAACAAACAAACAAACAAACAAACAAGATGTCAATGCAGGAGATTGCACATAAGGGAGCTCCATCTGATAATGTTGATTCTATAAATATTGGGTAGCAGCTTTTTAACTGAATTTGTATTGAAGCACACGGTGTCAGTATCAGCTGTGGTTTGACTGCGACAAGCTAAGTTTGCAGAAGTGCCGCATGCAGATAAGAAAGAATGTAACACACTTAGAGGACACCAGATTGGAGATGACAGGGATAAGCCAATAGATTCCATTGGGGCTGCCCACCCCACTTTAAATACAGAGGAAGTCTCACTACAAGAACCAGTCAGAGGGTGAACAGAAGTAACACAATTCAGTGAGAATAACAATTGCTGCTTTTGATCACCAGTTATCATTCTAAGTTTGATTTTTTTGTTGTTATGATAATGAGTATGGCTGGCTGCTTCGTATTCAAATTGTGGAAATTCATGTAACAAACTTCATGAAATTCTGTCGTGAATGAATATATTTCCACTTGAGAGTTTATATTATATGTCTAGACTGCTGGACTATGATTAGCTCAGTGGCCACATCAGACTTGCCATAGTGCAATATTCAAAATGGGCAGGATCTGGATATCTTGGAGAATGTGATTCAAAGGTTTTAAGAAGATCAGTCAAGACGATTTAAGAGGAATCTTGCCTTTTGACACCCCCCACCCACAAGAACTATGCAAAGCAAGGATTGATATTCTGAAAACCAATAGAGAATATTTGTAGCTCAGAATTGAAATGAGGGGTATTTGGTGCTCTCTGAGCTTGCTTGTTTTCTTTCAGATATAACATCATCAGTGCTAGTTATGATGCTACCTAGTTTGGGTAATGAAACATCTGAAAGAAAACAAGCAAGCTCAGAGAGCACCAAGGACCCCTCATATCTACTGTAAATACATATAAAAATGGATGTGTGTGTGTGTGTGTGTGTGTGTGTGTGTGTGTGTGTGTGAGTTCCAGCATAACTCTGGAATGCCTCGAGCTATTTCAACCAAGCTGGGTACACAGATGGCTTACCTTCTGTGGGGGTCAGACAACCATAACACCACTCAGGGTGTGTGTTCTGACACCTCGGGGTGTGTGTTCTGACCCCTCGGGGTGTATGTTCTGTGAAGATACAGCCTACAGGTTATTGGCTAGTTCTGAATAAAGATGAGAGGAACAGCCTTTTTCAAGACAAGAAGTAATGGATGGAAACTAATCGTGGAGAGAAGTAATCTAGAACTAAGAAGAAATTTCCTGATCTTTTTGTTTTTAATCCCATTTATATCCCGCCCTTCTCCGAAGACTCAGGGCGGCTTACAATGTGTTTAGCAACACATCTTGAGAACAATTAATCAATGGAACAACTTGCCTCCAGAAGTTGTGAATGCTTCAACACTGGAAGATTTTAAGAAGAGATTGGACAACCATTTGTCTGAATTTGTTTCTGCCTAAGTAGGGGGTTGGACTAGAAGACCTTCAAGGTCCCTTCCAACTCTGTTATTCTATTCTGTTGGTTTTTGTCTCGCTGTTTAAGGAGAAACAGCAAATGTTACCTAAGCACTTAAAGTTACATAGCAAGCAAAACTCTACTATCACCACTCCTCTGGAGAAAGCCAGCGGAGTTCCAGTTTCTCATGCTGAAGGCCCTTTCTGAGAGCGAGTGAGAAGGAAATAATCTTAATAAAAAATTCTGAAAGAGAAACCCCTCTGCAAATGTTGAAAATGTCACATCATAATATGCCATTATTTCCAACATATTGCAAATGACAAGAACCAAAGGGCAACATACGGAAGGAGGGAGGAAGGAAGAAATAAAGTTGAAACAGCCCGGGGATAGAACTTTTCATAGAAAATGCTATAAATTCCCCCAAAAGACTGACTGCTGGGGTTGCTACCACCATTCAATCAGAAGTGAGTGGGAAACCCCCATTTGTACCACCTCAGGAGGCACATCATGCTGAAAATATAGGTGTCAATGTGCTCAGCAACCTTTCTAAGCTTTCCAAGGAGACTTCCTTTTCTATTGCTGTCATTCTGAGGTGAAAGAAATGTTCTTCCCATCTCCTACCAGGGAAAGAAGTGGCTCGGCTCAGGGACAGATCCCAATAATTTGGAAGAAATAAACTAGATGTAGCGGAGCACATGTGTGACATGCAAGAAGTTCTGAGTTCAATACCTGATATCACCAGGTATAATTAAAACAAACAAACCATAAACTTCTGTTTGAAGCCCTGGCAGTCATTCTTATGCTCCATCATATCAAGCACAAGACTGTGTCACCAGAATGCTTGCTGCTTGCCTAGTGCACTGAAGCCAGCTGCTTAGGAGTTAAACTAAGGTGGTAACCTTAGGTAACCCTTAGGTGTGAAACAGATTAGGGCATTTTCCATTTCAGGCAGAAACTGCCAGACCTCATCAACTAGTTAACATTACCTGAATAAGATACCCTAATGTGGGGATTGCTCACAAAGTTACTTTTTCATCACCATCACGGCTGTATTCAGGCAAAGTCCAGAGCAGTCACTAAATGAAGACTACCTTTATTTGATCCTATAGATCAAATCTAAGAAAGAAATGTCTGTTCTGGAACCCGGTTTTAGAGGGACTAAAAATCTAGAAATAAATCTGGTAAAGAGATAGAGTAATTCCAAGATCTGAGTGAAAGAAGAAAGTAGTATTCAATCTTCATCTCTTTGAACCAACACTTAAAATGGCCATTGCAGTACATTACAATTCAGTCTGAGTTAAAGCAGTAATGCAGAATGGTTAATATATATTCTACATCTACATTCTGCATCTCTCTCATATATATATTGAAACTTATTAGGCATTTGGGAGTCTGTCATAAATTAACATGCAATCCACTTATGATCAAAGCAAGTTTGAGGATGCTTCACTATAAAGGTCTTAGACTTACAGCTTCAATGCCATGAAATGTGATAGCCCTTCAAGTGACTTCTGGCTTCTGAAAGTACACCTAAACTTTAACATCAAGGCATATTATTTCCATAATAATGAGCTAACGAAAGCTCTTTATTATCAATTAAGAGTTATTCTTCTCTGCGCACACGAGGGGAAAGTAATATTTCCACTATATTTTCTTGAACAAGTTTACTGAAATGCTGATAGGGAATTACAGAAATGGCAATCAATCAATTTAACTGAACTTTAACAGCTCTGTCTTCTAACCCTCATAGTCCAGGTTTAATAGGGTAGCTCTGAAACCTCTAGGAATGCTATTTTTCACAATCATTCAGTCTCAAAGGGCAATTTGGCTGCTACAAAACTGTCTCACCTTTCATAACTAGGTCTGTCAAGACCACTTCCTACTAAATTAGAAACCCAAACCAGACTTGTTCAGATTAAGCGTCATGTCCTGCTAGTTCAGCCTGCTCTTTGTTGCTGGGAGAATAATGGAAGCTGTGTGGGTGGCTGCAACAATTTTGTGGAGAATTTTTTGTTTCCTTCTTAGTCTTGAAGAAGAAAAGGAAAAGTGGCACAGGCATCTTAGCCATCTTTGCTAGCACAAACTATTCCACTGCATTCTATTCCAGCAGCAATTCATACAGTTCTACCACATGATAATTATATACACTTCTTATTGGCAGCATTTGGATCTCATCCTTCTTTGGGCCAATTTAAACAAGGTACCCAGACACTGCCTTTCTACATGAAGACTATCAGTATAGTATATACCAGTGTTGGTGTACCTTTTCAGCATTGACTGCTAAAAATGGAGTGCACATGAGCGCATGCTGGAAATTGGAAGAGCTCTTCCAGTTTCCGGTGTGCATATGTGCACCAGTCACCTGGTCTTTTGGTTTCTGGCATGCATGCATGTGCAAAGACCAGCTGGCCAGTGCACATGTGCACACTGCAAACCAAAAGAGCAGCCACCTGGTGTGCATGGAAGTGCCAAAAACATTCAGTTTCCAGCACATGCATGTACACCAGCCAGCTGGTCTTTGTGTGCATATGCATGCTAGAAACCAGAAGACCAGGTGGCTGGTGCACATGCACATGCCAGAAACTGGTAGATCATCTTCCCAGCACACGCATGTGCTCTAGGCAACTACTCTTCCAGTTTCTGGCGCTACCACGTGTGAAGACCAACGGGCTGGCAGACTGGAACCCAGAAGAGCAAGGGGTGATGGCTTGCATGCCCAGAGAGATGGCTCTGTGTGTCACTTCCAGCATGTATGGCATAAGTTTGCCATCACAGATATACAAGGTGTGTAAATTAAGTAATGAGACTGGCAACATAGCGTTTGATCTGGCAACACGTGGGAGGCAGGGCTTGGAGGGGTGGCAGGTGAACATGTGATACACCTTCAGTACAAGTTTGAACTCGCAAGAGTCATTTGGTTGTTCTGTAGCAATTTTTTTTCTTTTTTGTGAAACGTTTTTTTTCCAGTGCGTTCTAAAAATGAGTGACATCATTTTGAGCAATGGTGTGCTATCAGGTTTTACTTCAGACTTGGGCACAGTGCAACATAAACTTTTGCAAAACTTCAGCAGGTCTACAGAGACAGTGTTTTGTCAAGGGCCCAGGTTTTTGTCAAGGGCCCAAGGCATTTTCAGAAGGAAGAGAGTCGATTGAAGATGAACCACATAGCAGAAAGCCTTCATCTTCAAGAACCAATGAAAATGTTGACAGAATCCAGGATCTTGTGTGTTCAGATCATTGGTTGGCAGTCAGAATCATCGGGGAAAAGTTGAATGTTAGAACGCACTAGAAAAAACTGTTCCATAAAAAACCCGCTACGGACAACCAAATGATGCTAGTGAGTTCAAACTCATACTGAAGGTGTATCACATGTTCACTTGCCACTCCTCCAAGTCCCACCTCCCGAGTGTTGCCAGATCAAACGCTATGTTTGCCAGTCTCATTACTTAATTTATGCACCTCGTATATTGTCTACTTTCTCTTAAGCTCTCATAGCAGAGAGTTGTTATATTATCTTCCCATGTAGGAGGTTTTACATGACTTCTGCCCTGCCTCTTTTTTTATGTAGTGTATGTCCAAATGGTTTGTTTTATTACAATGATCATCAGAAGGCACTACAATATTCAATTCATCCCTAAGCTGTTGGACTGCATCCAGCATTTTGATAGTGTTTCAAGATAATCTCTTCCTGCAATTGCTTCTATAGTCTTGGTGCTCAGCAATGCTTCTGCTCTTTGTGATTGTGGTGACATGCAGAGAACAACACATATATATACCCATCCCAATCAGTGTACACTTGAGGCTCACGGCAGTGTGACAGAACACAATTCATGCTCCTAGTTTTTGGTAGGATCTATTTAATTTGTATACATTTTAATGTTGTATTTTATATTTTAAAATTTATACAGTATCATATTCAATCAGAACAGAGCTAGAAGGAACCTTGGAGGTCTTCGGTTCCAACCCCCTGCTCAAGCAGGAGACCCTATACTGTTTCAGACAAGTGGCTGTCCAGTTTTTTCTTAAAAACCTCAGGTGATGAAGCACCTCCAGTCTGTGAAGGCAAAGCTGTTCCACTGGTTATTTGTTCTTGCTGTTAGGAAGTTTCTCCTTAATTGCAGGTTGGTTCTCTGCCTGATTAGTTTCCATCCATTGTTTCTTGTCCTTCCTTCTGGTGCTTTGGAAAATAAGTTGACCCCTTCTTCTTTGTGGCAGCCCCTCAAATACTGGAATACTGCTGTCATGTCATAAAATAAGTCATATAATATGCCTTATAGTATGCGGCCGCATGGATAGTGATGGGAGTATCTCGATACTCCCATGTTACACCCCTCCTGTGCGAGCTGCATTGGTTGCCGGTTGCCTTCTGTGTGTACTTCAAGGTGCTGGTTATGACCTATAAAGCCCTACATGGCTTAGGCCCGGGGTGTTTGCGGGAATACCTTCTGCCAGCTACAACCTCCCATCGCCCTGCACGCGCTCACAGAGTGGGTCTCCTCAGGGTGCCGTCACCCAGACAATGTCAGCTGGTGACCCCCAGGGGGAGGGCCTTTTCTGTGGGCGCACCGACCCTTTGGAATGAGCTTCCCTTCGATCTTCGGGCAGCCCCTGATCTCCGGTCCTTCCGCTGTGACCTGAAGACCTCACTGTTTCAGCAGGCTGGCCTGGGCTGATATTTGGGGTTTTAAATTTTAATTGACTTTCAAATTTATTGTGAACTCGATTTTATTGTTTATTGGGGTCTGTTATTAGTTTAATTCTTTTTTAAATTTTGTATTTTCTGTTTTTATTTGTTGTGAGCCACCCTGAGTCCTTCAGGAGTAGGGCGGCATATAAGTCCCAATAAACTTGAAACTTGAAACTTGAAACCTATTTTAATTGTGATGCTTCTGACGCAAATAAACTAACAAGCAATGCTTCTAATGCTAATATACTATATATAAGTACCTAAAAGTGTAAAGATCTGTGAATTCAGTTCCAGATAGAAGGTCAGAACTTCATAGAATGACATCTGGCTACTAATGTCTGATCATTCTCAATTAGAATAAAACTGGTAATATAATTCCCCTCCGATGGCCAGTGTAACTTTCCACATGAAGATTTCAGTTAGACAAGCATTCCAAATCATTTATAAACTCATCTCTCACGAGAAAAAGATAACTGTGAGATGGCTTTCTATACCTGTTGTTACGTTGACCCTCATTTAGGAAAAGCTAATCAGTTCAGCAGTGCACACATGGATCCAAGCTTCACTGCATGCTCTAATGAGCATGAGGAAAATATGGGTGCTGCATGTGAAAGCAGCAGTTACCTACTAAAATAATCTATTCATTCTATACAGGTAGTCCTTGACACTATCACTAATTCTTGTATCTTACGATTTGTGATGAATGCATTTTATGATGATTATGATCATGATTTATCACTTGTTCCTTGTATATACAATGAAAGCTTATGCACCAGTGACAAATACCTTGTGTATCCAGTCACACTTGGCCAGTAAATAATTCTATTCTATTCTATTCTATTCTATTCTATTCTATTCTGTTCTGTTCTGTTCTGTTCTGTTCTGTTCTGTTCTG
>JANHFR010004457.1:73750-87964 GCA_032468015.1 Mimophis mahfalensis
TCTTCTTCTTCTTCTTCTTCTTCTTCTTCTTCTTCTTCTTCTTCTTCTTCTTCTTCTTCTTCTTCTTCTTCTTCCCCCCCTCCTCCTCCCCCCCTTTCCCTGCTTGCTCCCTGTTATGGGTGGGACTATCGGTTATAATCTTGACCTGAAATTAATTCTGAGAATTAGCGATACAAAAAGCTTACATAAAAATGATCACTACAAATACCAAGAGAATGAAGAAGTCCAAACCCAGTGTTGGAAGTATAGGTAGTCCCTGAATTCGTAACTTGAGGATTCATGGGAATGAATCTTGTACCTTAAATGGGATCACTCCCTCCTTTCGCCCACACATTCGCTACTCAAATGTGAGGCTCATTAAGTGCACACGGGATATTTCTGGGTGGGGAAGGCCATGGGGGAGGTGCCTAGTGATGGAACAGGCTCTGCCCCTCTGGAGTTCCATTTCAGCCTGCAACACACCAGGGAGGCCTACAGAGGCCCATTGGAGCATTGGAGGGACAGATCTGCCCTCCCAAACCTCCATTTGGCTGGCAACATGCCAGAAAAGTGTTGGAGGGTCTCTGTGGCTGTTTGTAAGGGCAAACAACTGCCGTGGTGCTGCGAGAATCATACTTGTTCATAAATGCTAGGGGATGCTTATTGCATAACTTCAAATGTTCACTAAGGGAACGCTCGTAACCCAGGGATTACCTATACCATCAAGGCAATTAACACCTGGGCAATTCCATTCATTAGATACACAGCTGGAATTGTGGACTATGTTTACAATAAAACTCAAGCAGAATTAAAAGCCCTGGATAGAAAGTCTAGAAAAATAATGACAATGAATCATGCCTTTTATCCTTGAAGCAACATTGACCGGGATGGAGCCATTCAAGCAACATAAAAATAAAGGGAGAAAGAAAATGATTTATACTCCTTTTTAAAAAAGAAGTGTCTCCAGTATTATTATTTAGGAAAGAATATTTATTGAATCTTGCAGAAATTATTAGGCACATCCAAACTGTGCTACACTCCAATCTCTGTGTGACAGCTGATGTCAGAAAAACGTGAAGTAAAGAGCATAAAGCAGAGAAAGCTATTATTAAAACACTGAAAATGTACCCATATCTAAGGTTGAGAAACAGAAAAGGGAATGAAGTCCCTTACCATATAAAAGGAAGAGGTGCAGGGTTTAAAACCTGGAAATGGTATACCAATATGTCCAAATGCTCATCTAGTCTGTTACTCTTATTCATTTTTATAAAGAACATCTTTTGTATTTGCAATAAAACAGTTGATCTGACTCTCATTCCTGAATCTGCCACTATTAAGCAAATGACTACTCGTATTTTATAAGATTAGGATTAGAAATTTTATTTTAAAAAATATTGTTACATCCCGTGTGAAGGTCTGACCTTGTGAGTCAGCAGAGAAGTATGCCCCCATAATTGAGGTTTCTTGGTGTTGCCTTTCTTGGTGATTCCTTGATTATGGCAATAATGAAGACAGAGAGGGGTGCTGCATTTGCAGTTTAAATACAAGAAGTTAAGAAAAGTAGTTGGGGGATTCTCCTTGGTTTATATTCCCTCCCATTTAGTATTGCCTATCTATAGGATAAGCAACTCCAATCATTTGCTTAAATGTTTGGTAGGGCAGGGATGGGGAATGTGGGCAGATGCTTTGGTTAATTGGTTTAGCCATCCATCAATTTGCCCATATGTCACAAATGGCAAGGAGCTCTGCCCTTGTTAGCTATAATAACAGGAATCTCTGATTCCTGAACTCTAGCCAAAAGCTCATCTGAAACAACACTATCAGTGTTGTTAGGGAGTGGCAATACTAGCAGCTGGTGGTCATGGTCAGCAGTTTGTGGAAGTAGTCTATGGAGAAGGCAGATTGATACAAGCATAATGATACTCCCACAAAGTCATGAATACAGTGGTGAAAAAAGGATGGCAGCCTGTATTCCCTGGTTAGCAGAACGAATAAAAAAATCTCTAAGACACTCATTGGTGACAAAGCCACCAAGTCTAGAATTATTTCAAAAGAAATATTTATGTTTGTAAGTTGTTGAAAGACTATTAGCTCTAATTAAATGTAATTTAAATAAGCTAATAGTCTTTCAACAACATACAAACATAAATTATTGCAAGAGAAGAAATAGAGGATGGGATTGGGGAAAGCGTGGTTTAGAACAGAATAAAGAAGTCATACAAATAAAATACATCCACCAGCAACTGATGATTTCCATTAACAAACCAGGATTGATTGATTGATTGATTGATTGATTGATTGATTGCTGAGACTTATATGCTGCCCTTCTCCCGAAGGACTCAGGGCAGCTTACACTCCATAAAAAAACACATAATAAAAAAGTTAAAACAATATTAAACCCACATCTCAATAATAAATTTAAAATTTAAGACAAACAATTTAAAACCCCAATTTAAAACTCAGCCCAGATTGGCTTTTTGGAATAGCCAAGTCTTCAGATTGCGGCAGAAGGATCAGAGGTCGGGGGCTGTTTGAAGCGCCAAGGGCAACTCGTTCTAGAGGGCAGGCACACCCACAGAGAAGGCCTTCCCTCTGGGGGTCACCAGCCAGCATTATTTGGCTGATGGCCCCTAAGGAGGCCCACCCTATATGAGTGCACTGGGCGATGGGAGATTGTAGCTGGCAGCAAGTGGTCCCACAGGTACCCTGGGCCTAAGCCATGTAGGGCTCTGTAGGTGATAACCAGAACCTTGAATTGCATCCAGAGGACAACCAGAAGCCAATGCAGCTCGCACAGAAGAGACGTAACATGGGAGTATCTAGGATCATCACGGTGCAGAAGATTATTATATACCATAGCATTCCTTTGTAGTCACCATCCCCACAGAGCAGTGGTGTCAAACTTGTGTCATCATGGCAGCATCACATGATGTATTGTGTGACAAATCCAGCCCATGGGCTGTAAGTTTGACAGCCCTACTCTAGAGAATGAGCAACAAAAGTAAGAAGAAGTGGAGGGAACATGCTTGTTTGTAACTCTTTTGTAATTCACAAGACCACTTTGAGAATAGGAGAAGGAATCAGTGATTTTTTTTTTTTCTCTCATTGGCCTTCCAAGAATCCCCTGACCTTGTACTGTAGATCTGTTTATGATAAGCAGGGATGTTGGCAGTAGCTCCCATTGCTCATTCTAAAAACAAAACTTGGTTGCTAAAATGCAGAGAATGATGGAAGAACTGTTTTTACACAGTGCAATACAGAGAGTACTTCCGTGAATATGAGGGATTTGCGGATGAGCGATTAAGCAGATTATTGTATCTGACAGTGGTTGGTTGCCTCAATTTGCAGATGTTTTTGTGTTCACATTCAGTACCACAAACCTTGTTGTGCAGGGCCCTCCATGATTGCCTTTCACATAGAAGCAGCTTAGAAAATGTTGAAGCAAGAGGAAAAAAGTCATGACTTCTAGACAGGCATGTTTAATGTTTCCTTCTGAAGGGGTGATGGCAGGACTACTGAAAAGGTGGGAATGCAGAAAGAATGAAGCAAGGGCAAAATATGAACCTGAAGCTTTTTCAAAGACAATGGAGGAGCCAAGAAAAACATCAATTTTAAGGGTTGCATTTCTTTGAACAGGAAGATTCGAAGAGGCCAACAAAGCCCAGCAAGCTTCACTGAATTTGAAAAGCTACCAGCATCCTTTCTTCCTGATTTATTTTTCCTTCTCTTATCTCATTCATGTGAGACAGTAGGTCCCCTTTCATCCGTAAACCCAACTCTCAACCACCAGATCGGTATTAAAGCAAAATTAAAATATCCATTTGAAACATTGAATCATTCCAGGAAGGATCTATAATGTGATAGGGAATGTAATAAAAAATAGTTGGACATCCAGACACAATGATGGGAAGAAATTTCACAACTGAAGCAGCAAATAAGAATATGTATTGCGTATCTTTTCTGGCAAGAGTTCTCAAGTCAGTTCCCAACGTATTTTGGGATTGACGCAAGAAGTTTTCTTCTTGACAACTTTGAATTTGGAGTAGTTCTTCAATTTGGGAGGCTCTTCATTTGGGTAGTTGGGGTATCATGATGTTTTCTTCCAGCAGGAGTGGGAACCACAAAGAATCCTTTCTTATGAACTCTGTAGTACTTTCACCCAGATTACACCACTGTAACTTTAAAAAAATGAAGCAGAATAGGTACTTTATGGTTTGAATAGGCTTAATCCCCAATTTTGCTTTAAAAGTAATTCAAAACCTTCTCTGAAAAAATAAGATGAAAATGTTGGCACTGTTTATCTTGGGTTATCACTGTCATGCTCACACCTCCCATCTCCCCCCTTTATCACACAATCCTGTATATACCCTTAAAAACCTGCTCCTCAGTACAGAAGACTATTAAGAAATGTGCCAGATACTTGGATTGCAAGTGACATGGGAGTCAATAAGTTACTTCACTCAGGGCAATATAGGATCTATCTCTTGAGGGTGAAGTCATTAAGTCATCATTTTCCAACAGGATGGTCTCCTGATGTACTGAATTAGAAATCCGCAAAGTTCCAGACAATATGGTCATGAAAAACTAAATATTTTAAATACTGAGGAATCCATTTCAGTTGATGGGATCATTATAATTCTTGATTGTCTTTATTTTTTTATAATATATTGCAATAGCAAGACAAATCTACAATACATGGGAAAGTATTTAATGGATTGATATGTTGAGATTGATTCAGGTTGATGACAGAACTTGAAAACATATTTTATGTGCTAACATACAAACAATTCTTTTAAAGTGTTTCTGCATTTATGCTCTTAAACAGAATTCAGCAGATGAGAGAGGCAGGATTCTAGAATCTCAAGAGAATTTATACTGATATTACAGAATACAGAAAAGATTTTTCAAAATGGAACCAGTGCTAACATTGTGACTCAGTGTCACAGTAGCTCACGCTGTCAATGAGATATGGCTACAATGAATTTCCATCTATTATTCTGAGATGGAAATGCATTTGACTGAGATATTAATTCCATTCCAGGCTTCTCTTATGATAGAATATAGAAGTTTAGAAAGGGCATATTTTCAAGTTTAAATATCTGGTACATTCATGCCTTTCCCAAAGTGAACATTGATCTGGATCCAGACTAAGAGCAATTTCTAATAGCTTTGTTGAAGGTCCTCTTCCATACGTAAGAACTGTTTGACAGCATATAGTTCATTCCTTTGACTACTGAATTCTATTATATTCCACAGAGGAGGCCAGCTAGTGGTGCTATCTTTAATATTTTAATACAGGATAAGATAAGAAAAGTTAGACTTGCTGAAAGTGAAAAGCTCAATTCCCATTTCAGATAGGAGCTATAAAGAAAAGGAGGAAAAAGAGTCCCATTTACTATCCCGCTAGAGGAACCAAAATTACAAAAGTTATATTTCAATTTACCATAATTTCTCTGGTTCAAATGACCAAAGAGTAGTTTTGAATCTAGGGGAAAAAAACCTTAACATTTTCTGTGATCTCTCATCTGTGCATTGGGCATGGAAGTGAACCCTTACTTTTCTCTCCATTTTTTAACTTGTTCTTGTTATATTGGTTTTATTTATCTATATATTTATCATTTTTTTTTAAACAGCCCATCTACCTCATAGAGGGATTGGTTAGTATCCATAGATATATAATCTACTTTTTTGGGCATAATTGTATTCAGCATATGAAAGCAGCCAGGTTGCTTGTGAAACTGGAATGTAGTGAAATTACTTGTCATTCAAAGTTATATCAGAAAAGGTTTTCTCATTATAAAAAGTATACAATGGCTTACAGTCTCTTTCTTTCTCTTTCTTTCTGCTCTACTTCCTGTGAACCCATCTTTTGAATTCTCACATGCTCTAAATAACGCTTGTTGCCTTCTAACATCTATAGCAGAAAGCAGCATTTCTAAGCTCTAATGCTTTGCTCCAGAGCCTCCTCCCACTTGCTGTTTGCCACAGCCAGATTGGGAAACATACCATTCCCCAGCTCTGGCCTTGCCTCAGAACCTCCTCCTGCTCACCTTTTGCCTCAGCCAGGTTGGGGAATGAACCATTCCCCTTCTCCGGCATTGCCCCAGGCCTCCACCTGCATGCTGCCACACCGCTTTGGCCTCAAACTATGGCCCCATGGGCTGAAGCAATTTATTCGGCCTGTGGCCTGTTGTGCTAGGCTGAAGGACCATGGTATGTGTCAGGGGTGTGTGTGTGCAGAAGGGCCACACAAAGTATTTGGGAATGGACTGGACAGTTCTTCTTACCTTTAAGAAGATCCATCTGGAAAGTGCTGCAGTGGATATCTTGCAGCCGCTTCTTCCATCCCTTGCCGCTGAGGCTTCACTCGCCAAGATGCTGCATGTGGTCTCTGGGTCAGCAGCTGCTTCTCTCTGCTGCTATTCTTGCTGGGACAGCATGTTGTGAGCAGCTGTGAGCCACCACTTTCTTCTAAGTCCAGAAACCGCTGCAGCTGAGAGAAACAGCAATAGGCTGCTACTTCTCTGTGCCACAGCACGTTCCAGATGGGACTTAGAAAGCAGCAGCTCACAGCTGCTGAAAAGATGCTCTCCCAGCAAGAGTAGCAGTGGAAAGAAGCAGCCACTACCCCAGAGAGCAGAGATGGAGGGGAGCAGGCTCCAAAAGGCTGCACAGTTGAGCCTCGCCACACAGTGAAAGCTGTGCATGTGCAGAAACCATGCATGCCTGCATGTCCATGTGCTCAAATTTTTGGTGAACCAGTGGTGGGATTATTTGAATCCCACCACTGTTTAGGTCTAAATCTTTTTCAACCTTGCTGATCAATTTGGAGCTGTGGAAGTAAGTGATAGCTCTATTATCTAATTAGAAGGAACTGTTTACAGGGCTTTCCAAACACAATTCAAGATTTATATGATACTTTCCTATATGTTCTCTGTGCTTTGTTTATATTTCCTTTGAAGAAGGTGATTTCAAGAGCTTTGATGAAGTAAGGAAGGTTTATATACTCAACTTTACATACCTTATTCAGTTGCTTATCCTTTTAGTTTGTACTCATTCATTCAGCTAATCCTTATTCCAAATTCACAGTGGTCTTCCAGATGTTCAGTCTTTCTATATCCCACATGTTCTAAATCCACTTTAAAATGTTGTTGATATGAGTGTCAATCCTGAAGCTGGCCTGACTGAGGCCATTTTGAGACTTCAGTGCTTATACACCACAGAAGAGGGATAGGGAGTGGGGAATGAGGTGTTTTGATTATTTCCCCACATATACAATATAACTGCAGACATGCTTTAATGAATGAAGGCTAGAGCTGGTGCAGAAATCCCCACTAGGTATTGCTTGACTTTTTGGCCCAACAGTTGAGCAAAGACAACTGACAGGCCATCAGCTAATCATGGAGAGCCTCATCTTGCCCTCTCATCTTTATATCATGCATATGTTTATAACACACATTACTGTCTTCGCAAAAAGGGAACACAATAAATTATTTGCACTTTCCCAAGTTTCTGTGCTTGTATTTTGTGGTCCTCCAAACTTCTAATTCTTTACCTAGTCATGCCAATACATGCTTTAATAGGGACAGAAAAATCCCTTCCAAGGAGGTCCCAGAATGTATTTTTAAGCTGAAGACTGCATTTGCAAACTTGCAAATGCATTTCCCCATCTTTTCAGGGCTTATCCAGGGCACAGGTTTACATCAACTTTTCCACAATGGCAGTCTCCCATGTATGATGTTACATGATTGATAGAAAGGTTTGTCACACTTCCTTTGTAGTTAAGTCTTGAAACCTCTCAGAGGTTTTTCCCCCCTACGGTCCTTTTGTTTTCTACCAAATGACTCATTTAGATCTTGATTCCTTCTTCAAAAGCTAATCTTTATGTGCTTGTTTTATTAAACCTTAACTTTATAGACAGTGTCCCTCTCCACAATATTTTTGGGCTTAGTTATTAATTAACATGAATATGTACAATAGGTCCTAGTAAATACGATGGGAGGGGGTTATTTTATTTTATTTTTGCTTGGTGTGGAAAGTTGAGGTGATTTTTACTGCACTTCCCACTGCACTAACTGAATGACATATTCCAGCACCCTACTAGTGTACAACTGGAAAAGGAGCAGAGATTGGCTCATGTTGTTCCTTGCCTGAGAACTGAGGTATCCCAGAATAGCAAGTTTGGAAGTGACCTCGGAAGTCTTCTAGTCCAGCCCCCTGCTCAGGCGGGAGAATGTAAACAATTTGAGACAAATGGTTGTCCAGTCTTTTAGAAACATCCAGTGTTGGAGCACCCACAAGTTCTGGAGGCAAGCAGTTCCACTGATTAATTGTTCTCACTGTCAGGAAATTTCTCCTTAGAGACACCCTCTAGGTTGGGTGTCTCCTTGATTAATTTCCATCCATTGGTTTCCCGCCCCCTGCCTTTCAGGTACTTTGAAGAATAGACTGACCACCTCTTTTTTTATGGCAACCCCTTAAATATTGGAACACTGCAATCATGTCACCCATAGTCCTTCTTTTCATTAAACTAGACATAACCTTTACCCAGATCACTTCAAAATAGTTTGGAAGGCATGGTTGTATGAATGTCTTCTTAGTCATCTATGGCAGGAAGCACTGCATGGAAACGATCATGTTGGGATGAACTCTTCCTCTGTGAAATGGAGTCCAACACTTATTGGCCAGCTCTTTTATTTGGTTTTGAGGAATATCTTACCTTCCTTGTTTTGTTGAGGGAAGTTCCCTCAAAGGAAGGGATGACTATGCCATTTCAATTGTGGTATTTCTATAATTTTTTGACAATCACCCATTGTATTTTGATAGAAGTAACTAGTATATAAATGAAATATAGAATTGCTTTATTTTATCCTACAAAAAGAACATATCTTCCCTCCTCCAGTGTAAACATACAGCCAGTGTTGTTTCCAGGGATCTTGGAGTGTTCTGGATCCAAAGACCACCAGCTGAGTGCAGATTAGGCTCTCCATATGCTAGCTCCAAGCTGCGGCAGGTATTTTCATTCCTGCTGCTTTCAATAAGAGAATAACAAGACAGTGCAATGCTGTAAAGGAGTGTTTTGATTTGCTGAGGCTTTGATCAAATCATCCCCATCAAAACAGATTTGTGAGTCAAAGTGGGCACCTACTTCAAAGCAGCAAATCAAATCAGATAGCTGAGAAGCTCTTTGAAACCCTTCACAGCTTCTGTGGTTTCTCTGCTGTGCAAGCGTATAGAGCTGTGAATTCAAGACCAAATATGGGAAATGGACTGGAGTGATGAACTCTCTGACACTGACATGAATAGGAATCTAATGAATTTATCACTCGATTAAACTCTTTTGAGATGGCATGTCTTTTGGCTTCAATAAATATACTTTGAACATACCGACACAATCCAATTGTTATGAGGTCAGTTCATGGATCCCCAAACTCAGCTATCCATTTTAATTTTCATAAAGTGGTCTCTAGCAAAAGGCAATCATTTATGGATAAATGTGAAACAATGGTAGAAAATTAATTTTTAGCTTATGAACTGATAAGTAGAGCTAGGATACAGCAAAAGGTCATGATTTATAACACATAAACTATGTACTAAAAGACAGAACAAAAGCAATTAATAGAAGTCAGCCACTGTTTTTATAATCTGTAAACCTGTAAGCATAATTGCTATCAACTCAGTAGTGGCTAATACTTTTCTATGCTTACGTTTGAACAATAATATTACTGTCAGTATTTGTGTTTCAGGAAAAGTTGGTGGCAGAGAGAGGGGGGGGGGGAATGAACTATGAAAGATTTAGATCAGCCAGCAGGCTAACCACAACCAATTGTGATCCGTTTTACCAAATATTAACATGAATTCAAAGACATCTTTCCTATAGTCAGAGCACCTGGTAGAAAAATATTATCCTTTCTGTTCTGTCCCTTATCTAATTTTCCCGGAGACTCAACTGCCATGAAATATCACTTTCCTCTTCTGTGGCTATCCCAGCATGTTTCTAAAAATCTTTTAATTACATTTGTATAATAGGGCTGCCACTGTGGAGTGAAGTATTTTTGTCAGCAAACATAGAACTGAGGCATGCGCTGCCTAACAATTAACCTACATTCCAGGTGAAAGGCCTGGAATTATAATAGGTCAGATGCCAAGCCTGTATTGTTTATAGCTCTTTGTGGGAGCAGTCAATATTCTGTAAATCTCTTTGAAAATGATTAAATGAGGCGAGTCTGGATGGTAGAGCTGATGAATTAACTTCTTTTTCCTCACCCCAACTTGCCCTACCATTAGCCAGATTGAGGCAGTTACCTTAGATAGTAGATTTTGGATATTGTGATAGGGCAGTACAGCTATTTCCTTTGCTGTTAAGTCATTTTCACACTTCCAGGAATGGGGAGAAGTGTTGTGGTTTCTTTTTCAGTTTTTATTTGTACCAACGTTACCTTAGAGGTTTGTTTGGGGGAGTATGGACTTAGACTTGCTCATTGGTGGTTTTGCTTAAGACAGCAAAATGACTTGGGCTGCTTCTGCCAGAGAAACAGAAGGCAAACTGGAAACATTCCTTAATAGGTGTGAGGTGGGATGTTATTTGACTTTTGCTTGTCTCTTTCCATTTATCTTTACAGCTGTTAGGAAGCTTTCTGGAAAAGCACGAAGTTAAATTCCTTGCAGAAAACAGTTTAGATAAATCTGCTTTGATCTTTCGGAAAAGAAGCAAATTGGAAGGAGTCAGAAGAATGCATTTATTACTCCTCACTGATAGATGCACATCCGGTTTTGTGTTTTGCATGTATGTGTGTACCAGTGAGTTTAGAAAAGCAGGGATGTAAAAATAAGCTAAGATTTTTCACCAGGGACTGCAGGGTGTGAATGACACTTGGCTAGTGGAAATAAAATGTTTTGTTTGCTCTCAGATGAAGATAACAGTCATTCAAGTATTGTAGGAATTAAAAAACAAAACCTGAGGATAAATTCTAAAAGGGGAGAAAGAGAAGGGATCTGGGTCAAAGAGTAAGTTCAACAAAGGACTTGCTAGTTGTAAGCAACTTAGATCTTGTCTATGGCTAGTGTTTAAATACTGACTGGTAATTTAGCTCCATTAGTGTCTCAGAAGTGGCATTTGGAGTTCCTGAAAGTCATCCTTGACAAAGCTAAACAAAGCATTAAATGTAATCAGGGAAGCCATGGAAAATCAAAGCTGCAATACTTTAAACTGTTCTACTTTTTTAACCTGATATATAAAAAGTGAGGAAGCAAATAAATAAATAATCCACCTCTGTAACACTGATGGCTAGGAGTATTTTAAGAAAGATAAGCCATCCAGTGGGAATATGAGCATGCAGCCATAAGCATTGAAATAGTTCTTTAGCAACTAACTAAAGAAGTTTTTCATGGCATGGTTTCAAATGGCAGCTTTTCCACACTCCTTTCTCTCTCTTATCATACAGATATCACTGGCAACTACTAGTGTGTGGAATTCTATCACCACTGAGGAAATTCATAACAATGCTAGCCTTCTGATGAACAGACAGGAAACTCTGTTGCTTCTGCATTTGGTGATTTTCTTTGTCCTTCCTATACTATCCAGTGTATCTGAGTCTCCTTTGCTGCCAACTCTTTAACAAAAGTTACAAGAGGTATCTTTGTTGTGTGAATGATTTTCAAAATAACATTGATCTGTAAGCTTCTGGTAGCAGGGAAATTCAGTTTTTTTTCCTGACTGTGCTGAAAGTGCAATGAAAATAAATAAAACTTTGACAAAATATACTGTGAAATATTATATTCCTTAGAGGCATGATTGATAAGTGATTGAGCCCCATCCAGATAGATTGCTGAATGATCTTTAATGTGTTCAAAATATTATCAACTGCAGTGTGAAAATTGTGTAGGAACAGGATTTTCTTAGAATTAGAATAACAGAGTTGGAAGGGACTTTGGAGATCTTCTAATCCAGCCCCCTGCTTAGGCAGGAAACCCTATACCATTTCAGACAAATCTCTTCTTAAAAACATCCAATGTTGGAGCATTTACAACTTCTGAAGGCAAGTTGTTCCACTGATTAATTGTTCTGTCAGGAAATTTCTCCTTGGTTCTATGTTGCTTCTCTCCTTGATTAGTTTCCATCCATGGCTTCTTATCCTACCCTCCAAGTAGTATTCCCCTTTTCTCCCAGAAGTAATCTAGCCCAAACCTATTGATGTAAAACCATGGATTATTTCACGCAGTTTACCAGGCAAGTTTTTTTTTTCTTTGAAGGGCAATATTGTCTTCTTCCTACATTTGAGAGAAAGCGATGGTTCCAAGACCACCAAGCTGGCTCCATATCCAAGGTGGAACGAAAATGTATGGTGTCCCAGTTTTTAGCCTGCTGCCTTAACCATTATACCAAACTCACTCTCTAATTAACACTTAAAACAAAACAAAACAAAAACCCCTGGGCTGGTGAAATGTATGTATTTATTTTCCTGAATAAGGATCCAGGCCTGTACAGTTGAGTTGCACAGAAAATTGGCCTGGTCTTGAGCACTTGCTCAAGTTGCCAGTTGATATTAGTTCCTTATTTCATATACTGGGGACAAAAAAGTCAAACCTGGATCTGTTGCCCTGAAAGGGGCAAAAGCTTTCTCTGGTTTCTACGCCATCCAAAGTATAAAGTGTTCAACTCATTCTGGGCAACATAGAAATAAGTATGCAAATGCAAAGAGACACTGAGATAGCCTTGAAGCAAATATTCACACTAAGTTATGTAAAGGAAAAGGATATAAGCATTCATTAAATCCAGGAAAGGGAGAGACTCGGAAGGGAGAAATAAGACCCAGCCTAAGTCCTCTCTGCCTCGTTGGAATATTGGGAGGGTACGGAGCAGCTCAGGCAGACTTGCACGATCCTGCTGCTGTGGCCTAACTCAATACATTGTAGTTCTGTTCTTCCTGTGAATTCAGTTTTCTGGTCTAACGTATGTCATCGGAGTGACAGCCAAAAGCAAATATCTTGTTGAAATATGCGTATACCCTCCCCTTTCATGATATGATTTGTTTGCAACTAGCTAAATGATACTACAGACTATGGAACAATCATCAGAGAAAGTTTATTGGCCACATCCCTGCTGCGTTGTTAGTTGCGAAGTGGTGTCTGACCCATCGCGACCCCATGTACAATGTTCCTCCAGCCCTTCCTGTCCTCTACCATCCCCCGGAGTCCATTTAAGCTCACACCGGAGTTCATTTAAGCTCACACCGACTGCTTCCCTGCTGTAGCAAATGCAAAAAAATGAAAATCTTCCAGTACAGTTCTCCTACAGTATATAAAATACTAGCTGATAACCCAGCTTCACCCTGGTTTTTACAATTCCCAGCTTTCTTTGCCCAATTTGCATGCCTTGCCTCTATTGGCTGGAAAGCCTCTGATTTGCATGCCTTGCCTAGTAACTGCACATGTGCATTACAGCTTGGGAGTGAAATGTCCTTGGGGCAGTGAAATGTCCACTTCAGCCCCCTTGCTTGGGGGAAAGACTGCTCAAAGGCATTTGTGCCTCCCCCCACCCCAGTGCTGATCTTGCAATGTCAAGGTATGTATGTGCCAAGTTTGGGTGAAATTGGTTGCTCCATGTAGGAGCATATAGAGTACATACACACACACATGCCTTACCATGTGTCTGTTTTATATAAATAGACTAGCCGATAACCCAGCTTCACCTGAGTATTTATGACAATGCTGCAGCCTACAATTCCCAGCATTCTTTGGTCGATTTGGATGCCTTGCCTCTACTGGCTGGAGAGCCTCCAATTTACATGCCTTGCCTGGTAACCATCTGCACATGCTCAGTACAGCTTGGCAGTGAAATGACAGTGGGGGTGTCCACTTTGGCACCTTTGGTGGGGTGTGTGAAAAAAGGCACAAAGGCATTTGTGACACACACACACACACACACACACACACACACACACACACACTGTTTGTCTCTGCAGTGTGAAGTATGTGCCTGGCAAATCTGGGGCAGACTGGCGTACGAGTGGAAGAGCTATTTGGGACATACCCACAAACACCGACACAGAACACTTCTCTTTCATAGATATAGATAGTCACCTAAAGGGTCCTTTCATAGAGGGAGACAGAGTGTCCCAAGTGGCTGTGAAAACCATTTGGAATTAATCTCCATGAATTGGTCTCATGAAGGACCCCTCAATTAGTTTTTGAAGAGTAAATTTATTTTATATGATTGTTGCTATTTTGGTTTAT
>JANHFR010004457.1:116576-127140 GCA_032468015.1 Mimophis mahfalensis
CAACAGCTCTTTAATGTATGGTTGGACAACCAGCGGCAGTTGGGGCAAACTCAGGGGTTTATATACAGTTGAGGCTCTGCCTCAGAACCAATGGGAAAGCTGTGCTTTCCCACCGAAATATTTGAATACCTTACAAATTTATGTCCAGGATGTGAGGGGTCTGTAGATATCTTCACAGCCCTCTTTTTAACTCGTGCAGTACACAGGTCCTCAATGGAAGGCAGGTTGGTAGCAATTGTTTTTTCTGCAGTTCTAATTTTCTGTTGAAGTCTGTGTCTGTCTTGTTTGGTTGCAGAGACAAACCAGAGAGTTATGATTTGTTATTATTGTTTTTATAAATAGCATTAGGTCACTGCTGTAATAACAACAGCTAAAGGTAAGTATTTCCTCCCAAACCTTCATGGAAATGATTTTTCCTCAGAAATAAAGAAATGGTTAAATCCTCTCCATCAAAAATCCCACCTTTCTCAAACTACACCTGAAGGCAAAAATTAATTTAGTAATGTTTTTTTAAAAAAATATATAGGGAATAGGTAGGAATAGAATAAGCTCTACTGTAGATGTTCCTGAGGAATGCATGTGTGTATGTGTGTACATACTGTATACACACACATACACACACACACACAGTATTGATCGATAGATGATAGATAGATAGATAGATAGATAGATAGATAGATAGATAGATAGATAGAGTATGTATGTGTGTAGCCTAGAGTCTACTATGGAGGGATACCCATTTGTCTAGTTTAGTTCATATGTACGTACCCATCAAACTACTTCCTTGAGTAGTAAACAATATTATGTGGAACAGTCCAAAAAGGATGAAGAAATAATAGATGAAAGAAATTAAAGCATAAACAGCTAAACTAGTTTACAGCAATACCATTTACTAGACATCACCATAACACGCTTAACTTCTTTAAACAACTATCTCTATCTTTTTTAGGGTCTCATCACTCTATTCAATCAGACCTTTGGTGTCTTCTTCCTTTTGAGCATTCATCATTATTTTATATTTTGCAGTTCAGTATTCATTCTTCCACTCTAAATGACCAATCCACCTAAACAAATGTCTTGTGCACTAGGCAAGAATTCTATATTCAGTGCAATTCATCCATTCAAACTTGGATTTAAAGCTACCGGTATTTGCATTGTTCTGTCACATATATTTCTGAAGTACCTTTTGCTTCCTATGTCAAGTATTTCTTTCTTGAAATAGATTACTTCCTACTTAATGGTCTTCTTCTAGCATTGGTAGATCTTAATAATTTTACACACATTTTCTCATATTTAGTAAATTTTCTACCAAGGTGTACAGATTTATCCATGCACTAGTGTATTCCACTGTTTATATATAATTTGCAATTATTTACTCCCTTTTCTCTATCAAGCCTCACTACATTCATCTTACATGTATTTAATTTCATATCCATTCTCTTTGTTGCATTATTTTAACTAGTTAACATTCACCATACATCATTCAGGTTTTTAGCCAACAACCTGGCATTAGCTGCCTACACACTCAGGACCCTAATAACATATTTCTAACATCATCACAAACATTATTATACATTTAGTTACAAATGTCTTAAATAACTAAATGGGCATTACATAGTTTTATCTTACTTTTCGCTCAAAGTTGAATATTCAGACTTAAAGAGCAGGGTAAGCCTAATCTCCTATTGTGATTGGCCAAAATATCTGACCCAATCTTCTATTTAATTATTTAATATGACCATAAAAGACATTAGAACTCTTAAAGTAGCCTAGGTCCAAATTCCTGCTCTCCATCATCAGAAGCTCAGTAATGTGTTAATAATATTGTTTGCCTTGTTGTTACGATGCTGCTTCACATTGCTTCTAGGAAATGTTATAAGCTCCTATGCTGATATATCAAGAGAGAGACTTCAAGGAACTGGAACTGGAATTCCAAGGGAATGAATGACCTATACGTGACCAGGTACCAACTGTAACACACACACACACGCACACACACACACACACACACACACACACACACACACCCCATTTCACATTAGATAATCACTGTACTGAGATAAAGACCAGAATGAATGTATAAGTCCCACAGTGGGTTCGGCCAAGGATAACTAGGGTCAAGTCCATGGCATTCCGGGTAGCTGTGGACTACCAAGTTGCCTCCCAAAACTAAATTCCCCCAAGTCGGGAAAATGGCACTGCCAAATCAGCCATAGCTTGAAGTAACTGAGAGAAATATGTTGCTCTGCAGTAGAGAGGCCAGGACACCAACATTCATTCCCTCTGATCCTTGCAGCTCAATTTCATAATCAAGGTCTCATAACTTGCTATATGCAGTGCTCCTTTGAATCCATCAGAGTTGTGGTGGTTTTGTTGTTGTTGATAGCAGTACGTACACCCCATTCCTTGCCTTGGAATCATGACTGATGCCAAACATAGAACTCCATCTTGGTGCATCTCTAAAAAAAGACCTCAGTCATTTGGACAGGTTTTGTTAAGTCACACAATGATTTGCAATTCAGTTGTGGAGGTTGTGAGAGTTATATTTCAGTCTGAGCAAGAAAGATATTACTTCGTAAAGACACTACGTAAGGAGACTAAAGAAAGCTGTGCTATTTCGAGGCACTTGCTCCATCTTTCTTTAGTTCTTCTAGTGCTATCTTTAAATGGGACATCAGCTGGACTGTCCTTGAGCATGCTGTTAAATAGAGGTTTCTGGTACAGCAAAGAAATAAATCTTGTGTAATGGACAGATCGCCTATTTAACATCACATTACACTGTTTCTCAATCTGTCAAATTTCTATGTAATTGAAGTTAATTGCATGGATACACAGTTGTCAGGTGGTTGTTTAAACCGTAGATCAAGATCTCACAAATGCTTTAATGTTTCCTGCCGACCTCAGTAGGAGAAAAACTTTTATCTGAAGTCTTCACAGCTGTAGCTTTGGTGGAGGGTTCCGTACCACCTCCCATTATTGATAATCTCCGAGAATCTTTTATTTTCTACAAGATCTGGACTATAATTAGTCCCATCAGTTTCTGGTAGGAGGGTTTCTTCTTTCTACTGCTGTTATCCAGTTGTTTTTTTAGTCTATGGCACATGGAAAGTTGTACCTGGCCTCCAAACAAAGGCATGATAATTGGACTAATGGTCATTACCATTTGAATGACAATGAGTATTGCATTGAAAAGCCCTTCAGTAGTGTGAACACCCAGCATAGACCAGAGAATAAAATCACAAAAATTACACTCAGTATTCTGAGTGTTGACAGTGTCTCCAGGGGACAAGTGGAATAAATGAATGGTCAAAAAGATTTTTTTCCCCTGAAAGTGCTGGTAGCACTGTATCTTTACAGAGTCAGAAATAAATGTATTTTTAAAGGCAAGCTTCAACAGTCAGTTTCAACAACTTTATTTCATTCCTTTTTTTTCCCAGTACAGTGCAGACTCAAAAAGCAAAAAGCTGTCATCTCATACAAATTCATTCCATGAGAAAGAAAAAAAGGAGTCTGTTTTGCTTTTTGGAAATGTTCTGCAGATTTGAAGACATAAATAAGTAAAGGCAAATTTAATGTTTCTCTATAGAGGAAACTTTTTTATAATAATATATAATATAAGAATATCTGCAGAAAATGCAACTTTTATTTATAGGTATGCTTTGTTTTAGAGGAGATAGGGGTAGAATAAGATCTTTGATCTTCCTCAGAAGTAATTCCTAATAATATTTTATTTATATAATTTATTTACGTATTTTTTTTAAAAGAAATACTTGATTCTCTGAGACTAGGGGATCTTTACGCCATTAAAAGGCAGAAGGATAGAGGAGAACAAAGAGGTGTACATCCAGGAAAGTAACTGCAACAAACGAAACTGAATCTTACAGGGGCATACCAATTTCCTACCCTATCTCCACTCATCCTGACAGAATAACCAGGTTTTCATTGTCTTCTGAAACATCAGCAAATTGGGAACTATATGGATTCTGGAGGCATATGGATTCTGCAGACAGCATGACAAAGGAAGCACACTGATGATGTAACATTACATCATTAAAGGTCTCTATGATATCCATAGTACAAAATATTTATACATTTATATATACTGAGAGGTAATTATACATATATATTAGTATTTCTTTTTAAAAAAATACGTAAATAGTATAGCCCCCAGTTAGTCTGTGTGTTTGTGGTTGTTTTTTATGTTTTGTTGCCTATTGATATATTTTTTTAAATAATGGCAATATGTGTTTTTATTGTAAATAACCAATAAAGAATATTTTATATTAAAAAAAGACAAAATATTTATACATTCATAATGAAGTAGAATGGTATAACGTGTTGGCTTATTATGGTGTATTGTAACTTCATGCTGTCGTATAATTATGTTGAAAGTAAAGTTTAATATATATATGTTTTCTTAAGTTTTCGCATATATTCATGATAATGTTAATAATTGCTAGTGATTGTGTGGGGTTTGTCAGTAATATAAACATTGTTTGGTAACATTATTTTTAAAAAATCATCATAAATCATCAAAAATCTCTATTGCATTTTTAGGCATGTTTGATCAAGCGCAGGCTCCATGAGCTGGATGGACTTATTTATAAATAAATGTATACAGGATTGCACCTTCATTCCTTCACAAACAGTGATTATCTATCTCTGGCTTAATATAATAATGTCAAGGTTGCATTATGAAACTGTGTTACAAATTCACAGAAAATTACCCTTTTCCTCTTTAATGACATATGATGGCCTTCAATTCCTAAAAGCTCAGGAGGAATTCAAGGCTGATTATGTGTACATCCATGCCTTTGAGTTACATCCCCATTGAGCTTCCTGACCCCTAAATGGAAGTCATTGACCTTAAAAAAGGTTCCATATACTTCTAATGCTGGTGGTGGTTTTCAAGGGTGGTGGGGGGTTTTTTTGTTTTTTGTTTTGCTCTTTGGTGTTGAAGCACAGGCCCTTTTCATTCCTTCAAATGATGATCAATGCCATGAAGTATGCTGTACTGAAGCATCAATTATTATAGAATTTCCTACATTCACGGGACCAGGACCTAACAGCTTGGCTTGTGTCCTTCTTTATAGGTTACAGGCTTCAGTGAAGTCAGCCTCAATGGCTTCAAATGAATTAATGACATTGAGGTTGCTCAATGAAAGGTGGGCAGGAGGGCTACAGAAGAAAAAGAAGAAAAGAAGGATGAGAGGAAGAGGAGAAGAAAGCAGCAGCTGCTGCTACTTCCTATGTGGGGGTTTGAGGTGAGAAAGAATGGAGAACAAATGTACATCTTTATATAGGGGCAACATGTTGAGAGCCTTAAAGAAAAGAACAAAGAGTTTATATTGAATGCAGGTGGAGAAGAATCTGAAGAGACTGATGATGAGTGATGTAGATACACAAGAAGACAAATGGGGTTATTTTAACCACAGTGGTATGGAGATAAATAAGGGTGAGATAAGGGGTCTAAAGAGGGAACGTGGAAAGAATGTATGACTGTCAAAATAAGAAATCATTTCTGGGATTAGAAGAATGTCAGATTATTTTGAATATTTTCATTTCCTTTTTAGTTGTCCAGGAACAAGCTTCCTGCTTGGTCATTGAAAGAGGCTGCAAAAAATTAGAAAATATCAAATTATGCTTTTTAAAAAAATGTTACCTTTAAGTAGTTAAAGATTTAGAACCCTTACCGATGCTGCAAATCTATTAAGAAGCAGGCCAATTAGAGACAAAAATATTTCCCTCTCCACAGTCAATAATTCTAAATAAGAGTTCAGTGAATTTAAGGCTGGACATTTCAGGAGGCTACCAGAACACAGCAACAGTTGTTGTTAGGTGGAACACAGGTGCCCTCAATGTCGAGGATAGTGATGAGTATATATTTCCCTATGGATGCTTTTTGATGAAATCTGTGAATTAGAACGTATGTTTGAACATACATTACAAACAGCTGTATGATTTGATTTAGTTACACTTTATTCTTTTCTCTCCTTTAATCTTCCTCTTGAAATAAAATGTAGCCACTGTTTTGAAGAATTACTTTGAAATCATCTTTGAAAAACTTTTTTTAAAAAACCCTTTCTTTTCTTGGTGCATGACAACAAAATAAGCTTTTCTCCAAGATAACAGTTGGTGAAAGTTAAGGAATAGAAGGAGAATTGAGATGATCCTGTGATCATATGGGAAGTAAGATTAGTGGTCACTGTGTTGGGGACGATGTATAGATTGGGAAATGAACGGACTGACAACGTGAAAGGAAGAAAAAATTGTCTACTGTATGTCTGAGGGAATATTAGTGATATAAAGGTTATCAAAGACTTCTGTGGTTTCAAAGCCTTTGTACTAAATATGTAGAGATGGATTTTTCTTTCATTTTGGAAAAGCTACAATTGTTTTCTAAACAGTCATGATTTCCCATCTAGCTTGGTTGCAGTCACATTGCTTTATTCGGCCTCCTCCCATCCTCTTTCCACAGAGAAAAAAGTTTGTTGATGTAGCTTTGGAGAATTCCTTCCATTTTGCTCGATTGCCCAATAGAACTTTGAGAGATGCCTTAGCAGACTAAAAAATATTACTTTGCTAAAATCTGTTTTTTAAAAAGAAGGATATTGGGTTACTTTTTAATTGCCTGCAGACTTCAAGGCACAGTAGATATTGACCTGTTGGCACTAACCTCCCATGCTTATGTGGCACCCCTGCAGTTGGTCTGATTTCCATAGAAAGTATCTAGAGTGAAATAAAAATAAATAAATTAGCTTAATGCTAAAATGTTTTAACTATTTAATTGAGAATGCAATGTTTCTCAAAGTGTTTTCTTATAAAGTACAAAGTAAAACATTCCATACAGATGGAACTTAGATAAGGAGAGTATGCTAATTTTGCTATGGTATTTTTATGTCTTGGAATGTCCTTAAAATTATAGGTTAGTTATGAATATTAAAGATTCATTATGATTGAAAGAAATTGCAAGATGGTCCTGAGATTCACTAATGGTCACAATGTTATATTCTTTGTTGAAGTGTCCAGAATTCCTATTTGCATCTTCTTTTGCATTGAAATTATTATCTTCTTTTATTGTGGGGAGGAGCTATCATACATACTCAGTTTTGATTAGAATCCAGTCATGCATTAACAGGCAACCAAAGTTTATAGCTCACTCCAGATGGGAATTCCAATCATCATGACCCCAAAGCCCATGAAAAAAGTTACATTTTTTTACTGCCTTCCTGGAGACCAGCTGGGTTTGCCAACCTTATCTCAAGACATCGTTCCAGAGAATAGATATTGAAGAGGCAGTTCTGCAGTTCTAAATTCATCTTGCCTACAGTGATATTGGAAGGGCATCCCAGGGCACCTATAATACATGCCATTGATGCCATTTTACCCCTCTGTGAAGAGACATTATTTACTGAAATCCTCTATTTCAGCTTTGGCTGAAATATAAAAGGCCAGGATTCAGTTTTCAACTGGGAATGCCAAAGGCTCACAAAGCAGAATGTAGACCCTGGCTCCCAGCTCCTAAACTGTCCCTGTAAAGTTATTTTATTAACCCACTAGGAGTAACCTTAAACTGAGCAGAAGGAGAGCACTTTATTAGATTTACTTCATATTGGTTGCTCTTAAAAAAAAAAAAGTATCACGATCCATACATGAATTCCTTACTTGCCATAGATGGGTGGAACATTGCTAGGAGATTATTTTTACACTTCTCTATTAGTAAGTTGGATCAATTCATCTGGTATTTCAAGGCTGGCTAAAGACAATGTGGATATAAATTGGAACTGGGGAATGACTATTATTAGAGTATGTTTATTCCCCTGATGCACCCCCCTTAATTATCTTTCTGCCCTATCCTCCACTAAATAAATAAAGCATTTCTAAAGGCACGTTTCAATGTGATCCCCTCAAATGTCCTAGACAGCAGGCTCTCGGGTGGGTTAAAGCCCACCTACTGTCCATGTGATGGCCGATCCCCAGAATCGTTGGCTCATATCGTATTTACATGCCCCCATTATCGGGAGGTAAGTTCAGAACTCATCTCTCCCATTTGCCTAAGATTTCCTGGACTTTCCGAGAATCTCAGACGTTGTCTTTTACTCCACGATACTGATTCTAACATTACACTAAAGGTAGCAAAAACTTTTTGCTGCAGCTATGGTATGTAAGAGCCATGGGAAGGGACGGGTTGGGCCCACTGAATGAGGACAGCTGCACTGTATGTTTGCTGTTGAGCTGTTTGATGGTTGTATAAGGTGTGGATGTGCAGATTTTCAGCAATCTGTAATATAGTACTTACTATTCATGTATATTTTAACTGATCACTGGCCACATTGTTTGGATTCAATTTATTATAACTGACAGGCTGTTTGGTTGACAGGGTCCCTATCATTGATTTTGGCCGTTGTTTGTTATTTTGCATTAGATCTCAGTCACATACTTGTTGTGTGTCTTGTTTGTCTTGGTCTCTGGTCTATGACCGTAATAAAGTATTTTGTTTGTATTATCAGAGTGTGGAAATGCTCTCCACTGTTTTGTTGAAAAATAACATTCTAAAGCTTGATCACAGTTATATTTCAAATGAAAGCACTATATATGTTAAAAAAAAAAAAAGACCAAACTGGTCATAACTTGAAAATGAGACAGATTGACTGAATTGGGAGAAATATAAAATTAAATTTCACACAATCATGATTTACAAGCATGGTTTGTCTGAACGGCACTTCCAGCATCCATAACTCCAACTTTACTCTTAAGGCACATCATCACAAGCATTATCTGGAACAGACAGACCCCAAGTAATATGGGTGGCTTCCTCTCTCCTGAGGTTTGGAAAAGTCCTTAAAATTTAGCTTTGCTCCCAGGCCTGGAGTCAATATGTTTGTTATGCTATCTTTCAATGTCTATTTAATCCAGTCTCTTATGTTTTGTCTATGTTTTAATTGTTTTTATCTTACATTAGATTTTGTAAGCCACCCAGAGTCTGTTGGAGTCAGCAACTATAATGCATTTAATGAAATAAATAAATAAATTATAATATCACAAAGCCAGGTTTGATTATTGTATTTGATTATTGTCTCAAAATTGCTTATAATAAGCTTAGAAAATGATGACCTACTTTGCGGTAAAACTAACAGAGGTGACACAAATGCATAGAAGTGGTTTCGAGTTACTCTTCTGTTTTTTTCTTTTTTCTTCATCTTAGTCCTTTATGCTCCTTTTTCACATAAAGGTTTGAATGAAAATGTGCAAACATTTTTCTTAATATACAGATTTGGCACTCTTTTCCCAATATACAATTTTAAACGAAGAGTTTTTCCTCACAGTTTTCCAATATATACTAAATTACTTTGTACTTTTCTCTGAGGTATGAACTTTTGTGTGAATTACATTAGAAAATTCAAAAAACTGAGGTATCAAAATATAGTTAGCATCTAAGTTCGGGGAAACTACAGTTGGGTAAATTCATGTCAAAAGAAAAGAATAAAAATTTCTCTATCCATCCATAGCTGCTAATTGATGTTTACAAAATATGGATTCTAACTTAATATATCTAAATCTATTCAGCTTCAGATTTTCAGTACAGTGGAACCTTGGCTTGCAAATGCCTCAGTTCACAAACAATTTGGGTTCTGACCCAAAAATCCAGCCGAGTTTTTGTTTTGGCTTCCAAACCAAAAACAGCCCAGAAAGCTTCCTTTCCATGCCATTTTTGTCATCTGTGCATGCGCAGACATGTTGCTTCGGGGCACGACCAATCCAGGTTGCAAATCCAATCCCGGAACAGTTTGCATTTGTAAGTCAAGGTTCGATTGTATTCCAAATATCAGTCTGTTGGAGATAAAACTGTCATGCTTCCTGGTACAATGAAATTATAATCTCATTTCATTATTGTGGTTAACTGATCCAAAATAATAAGGATTGTGGGGAAAACTATGTTCTTTATTACAGATTCACATTTGTGACAAACTATACAATATGTACTACAATCAGAACTGGGTATGTCTTGGTATTATTGTAAAATTGCCATCTTAAGAAACTATTGTGCCTCTGTAGAATTCAGATGATCTGTTATAGAGCTGTAACTAATTGATATATCGTTCTAGAAAATGCGTTCTATGACTCAATAGTTTACAACAAGCTTTCACAAGCTTTGTTCCCCTTTTTTCATACATGTACCGATGTAGCACATAGGATTCAGGAAAACTAACTAGCATGCATAGAAAGTCAGAATGAGGAAGGGATCACCTTTGGCATACGAAGTCCTTTTTCACTCATGTCTCATCAACCACTTAGCCACCAACTGCTTTCTCTACGTTTGTACCGAAAGGTCCCTGTTTTAGTGACCAAGACCTGGGAGTCTGCAGAAAAATGAACAGACTGAATCTGAGGGAATATTTATTTATTTATGTATGTATGTATTTTAGGAAATACATATTGCTGCCTATTTTTTTTTTAATCCCATTTATATGCCGCCCTTCTCCGGAGACTCAGGGTGGCTTGCAATCTGTTTAAGCACAAATCAATGTGCTTAGCAATAGCCTTCATTCCTTGTATATGCCTG
>JANHFR010004457.1:133110-144116 GCA_032468015.1 Mimophis mahfalensis
AGAATGCCTGGAGCTCTTGTTTGGACTTGGGGGTCGGGGCGTCCTTGATTGCCCTGACCTTGCTTTCAGTGGGGTGTGTTCCCTTCTGGTCGATGCGGTAGCCTAGGAATTCTACCGAGGGCACCCCAATTAAGCATTTTTCCTGCTTCACACGTAGCCCACTGACCGGAATTTCGTGAGAACGGCGGCTAGTCTTTCCCTCAGCTGTGCTTGATCACTGGCAGTGAGCATGTCATCAAAATAGGGCACGGCCCCCAGGAGGCCATGGAGAAGCCTTTCCATGGTGCTCTGGAATAGTCCAGGTGCGATGCTGACCCCGAATTGGAGGCGTGTGCATTTAAACATGCCCCGGTGGGTCACAATTGTTTGGGCTTCTGCGGTGGCTTTGTCCACCGGTAGTTGTTTATATGCTTGGGCCAGGTCTACTTTGGCAAAAAAATTTCCTGGCCCCAGGGAGTGCAGTAGATGGTGGATAACGGGAACCGAATAGGCGCTCGGCTGCAAGTTCTTGTTGATCGTACACTTATAATCGGCGCAAATGCGCACGGACCTACGATCAGGGTCTCCCATTTAGCGTGGTCTACAGGTAATAAGATTCCCTGTGCCACGAGCTTGTCGAGCTCCCTCTCGACTTTCGGTTTTAGTGCTAGGGGGACTCACCTGGCCTTCAATTGGATCGGGGCGATGTTGGGGTCAAGTCTGAAAGAGATGGGGGTCCCCACATACCTGCCCAGTTCGCTCCTGAAGACCTCCTTGAATTTGGTCAGGAGGTCGTTCTGGAGGGTGGTCGAGTTGTCTGGGTGGCTGGTGACGCTGTGTACTCCGGTGATGCCTAAGCCGAGCACCGGGAACCAGTTCATCCCCAAGAGGCTGGGGAAATGGCTGTGTACGATTGTAAGGGGTAGCCTGGCTGATGCATCACCAAAGCAGACGAGGAATTCCCTTCGGCCGGCTACAAGGAGGGGTTTCCCCTGACAGTCGCAGATTCGGATGCGCTGTGGTTCTAGATCTTGGTGTTGGAGCCTGGGGAAGGACTGCTTGACCCAGTCCCAGGAGACGATGGAGATGGGCGAGCCGGAGTCAATCTCCATGCGGCAGTCTCTCTCATCGATCTGCAAGGTCATGTGGATCTTCTTCCCTCGCTCTGTGCTTGCCTGGTCTACGCTCAGCATGTGCGCTCCCGCTCTTTCAAATTTGGCGCCACCATTAAAATGGCACTGCTGATTGGCTCTTTTTGGTTTTGCTGCCATTTCTTTTGGCGGCAAGGCTCTCTCTGGATTTTTCCGCTCGGCTCACTGGGTTTTCCGCTCTGCACACCCTTGCAATGTGCCCCCGTTTGTTGCAGTGCCAGCAAATTGCCTCTCAGAAATGGCAATCTGATCACCAGTGGGGGCTGCCACAGCCGGCACAGCCACGTGGCCTCCTTTCTGTGCCCAACCTCCCCTCGGTGGCACACACATTTTCCTCGGATGCCTCATCTTCTTCGGTGTTGTCATCCTTGTGGTGCACGGTGGCGGTTCTGGGCGCGCTTGAGGCTGTCGGGGGCCACTGTAGGGCAGTTGAGGTGGACGAGGATGCCTTGTGTGCCCGTGCCTCGTCTAGGGTGATCATCAGGGTCAGGTCCTGGAGAGCTAGGCGTCTCCGCTGAAGGCGGATGTCACTGACTCCACAGATCACCTGCGCTATGAGAGCCTCATCGAGGTCGTGGAATTCGGCAGGTATGGCGGCTTCTCGGAGAGTGGCAATGAATTTGTTGATCAACTCGCCCTCTCTTTGAACCCGCTGCTGGAAATCTATCCGATGCAGGTACTTGGATGGCGATGGGGAGTAGTGCTTCCTCAGTGCTGTCTGTAGCCCCACCCAGGACATTGCCATCACTGGGGTTGGGCTCGCCAGAGCTTTTGGGATGGTGAAAACGGCATTGCCGCAGTAGGTTAGGAAGATCGCCCGTTTGTGATCATCTGAGATGCCGCTGAGCTCGTTGGCATGCAGCGAGCACTCGAAGCGGCTCATGTAGTCTTTCCATTTATCGGCCTTCGGCTGGAACAGCGGCAATGGAGTGTAGGCAGCCATGGCTTGGCTCGGTGCTCCTAAACTGGCTGGGTCGTGCTGGCTCGTTCCTCAGAATCCCACCTTCGTTGCCAGTGTTAGATCTGGGGAATGAGGACTCAGGAAGCCAGAGAGTGATTCAACGTAACAGCTCTTTATTTCATAGGGAGACCCCAGCGAAAGGCTGGGCAAAACTCGTCCCCTTATATACCATTGAGCCCAGCCCATTAGCCAATGGGCTGGCTCGGATTTCCCGCCCAAACAGTTCAAATATATAACAAGTAGCAATGAAAATGAACTATGAAAATAAGTAATCTTTATCACAAACCTGAGACAAAATAGTTCACTTTTCTATGTTAGCATGAAAATCAAGGAATAACAACCTAATTATTTCAATCAATTAGGTTAAAATGGGAGAACTTCTCACTGCCCAATCTCACCCTTCTCAATTCCATATATAATTTCCACCCCAGGTTCTTATTGGAGGATGAAGAAAAATAATTGAAAATAACACCCTTTTACAATCATGAGAATTGTTCAGTGTGTGACTTGGCTAATTCCCTCCAGAGAGAGTTGGTAGCCAATTTTTTTAAAAAGTGTGCCTGTGTGACCTAGTACATATAGGTTCCTGACTGAGCCTCCCCTAGGAGATAATATTTTATTTTCCAGGTCAGCTGTGGTTTTTGCACTGAGCAAACCTTTCCCACTTAATGGGGGGAAACAGAATTTATTTATTTATTTGTATCTTGCCCTATTTTTACCAACAACCCAAGGCAGTGAACTTATCCAACACATCTTTCTCCTTTTATGTTCCCCACAACAACAATCCTGTGAGGTAGGTTGTGTGTAGGCAGCGTGTCTGGTCCAAAGTGATCCAGCTGGCTTTCATGGTTAAGGCAGGATTTGAATTCACAGTCTCTTATTTTCTATCCTGGAATCTTGACCATTAGACCAAATGGTCTCATGTGTTTTGCTGATGACTCATGACTCAAAGGATTAGTTTCCCTATATTTGTTGTCTTGGGGTTTTTTGAGGAGCAGAAGATGGGAATGGTGGCATCAGATTCATATATTCTGCTTTTCTATAGGCACATCTTCTTGAACAAATGAGAAGCCCATTTCCCTATCTGGAAAACAATTATTTTCTAAAAAGCTAAAAATAGTTTCAAAATGTGGACAAATGGATGGAGATGACCAAAGCTATAAATATTTAATGTTTCAATCTGGAATTGAGCATCAAGGGAAGTAAATATTTTAAACTCCAGCAGCAGCTATGGTGGATATAGAGAAAGCAACACTGTTGAATATTTTAACATCTGGACCCACTTAGTGGCAGAAAAAACCACTTTTGAGCTGAAGAAGGATGGTTACATTTCTCTTGCTGCACATAATGTCTACTACCTTAGTTAGGCAACTCTTATTCTTCACTCCATGGCTGCCTTCTGAACTCAAGTACATGAATATTTGGTGAGGTTATTAGTACATGATTTGAACTGTGGCATAGAATGCACTCAGTAGATCTATGTACCTGTGCTTCGTTTTTGTTTTTTTTAATAAAATGAAAACATGTTTCTGATCCTCATGTTCATAAACCAGTGCAGGAAAACATGAAGCTAACTCTTTCTAGATTTTTTTTTACTTTTTTAAAAAAAATATTTCTATTTGTTTCAAAACTGGAGTTACAAAAAATAAAAAGCAAAAAAACCCCCACAAAACACAAAAAACCCCTGACTCTTTCACCCAAGGGTACGTTGTCCAGTTATCATCAATCAAATCATTTTACAACTAATACAATAATACACCCATATAAATTATTAATTATATAACATTACAATGGTCTAGTAACACATACACTAATATTCCAGCATTTAATTATAGATCTAAATTCTTTTAAAGGGCGGGGAGGGTCACAGGCATACCTTGTCATTTATTAAATGCAAGACATCGGTTCACCAGTGTCAAAGCCCAAGTAGCTAAGTAAATATTTCCTATCTAGCAGAAATCACCATAATTCTCAATATACAAATCTTTAAAGCATTTGCCCAACTTACTAAATGAATGGCATGGTATTAAATATGGAGGTAGCTCATGCTTAATGATTGCCCATTCAAAATTACAATGGTGCTGAAAACATAACACTATATTGCACTTATGATCACTGCAGCATCCCTGTGGTCACATGATCACAATTTAGGTGTTTCACAACTAGTGAGCATTTATGTCCTTTGCAGCATCCTACAGTCCTGGGATGCAGCAGGTCAGTGGCTAAGATGCTGAGCTTGTAAATCAGAAAGTTTGGCAGTTCAGTGGTTCAAATCCCGAGTGCTGCATGGGACAGGTAATGGGAGTTACCTGTCCCAGCTTTTGCCAACCTAACAGTTTGAAAGTGTGTAAAAATGCAAGTAGAAAAATAGGGACCACCTTTGGTGGGAAGGTAACAACATTCCATGCACCCTCGGCATTTAGTCATGCCGGACACATGACCATGGAGATGTCTTCGGATAGCGCTGGCTCTTTGACTTGGAAACGGAGATGAGCACTGCCCCCTATAGTTGGGAACGACTTGCACATTTGTGCAAGCGGAACCTTTACCTTTACCTTTACAGTCCTGTGATCGCTGTTTGCACATTTCACAACCAGCTCCCAACAGAGTCAATAGAGAAGCTAGGAGTAGAATGTCAAGTAATGAACATATGATGTCTCACTTAATGACTGTGAGTGATTTATTTTACAATTGTAGCAAAAGTGAGGTTGCCAGTCCATAAAGATAATGTGACTAATGCTTAGCAACACAGTTGATGGTCCCAATTGTGGTTGTTAAGGAACAATTGCCTGTATATCTTCACGTACTCATGGATACTTAGAAACAGGACAAAAATTTCCTTTCTTTGAGGCGACCAGCATTCATCCAGGAGTAGGACCTATTGAACTATATAAGTACTTTTGCATAAGCCAGCCTGAACACAATAAATTTGTGCTATAACTTTGGGCTATAGGTGGTGCTTGAGGTTGCTATCAGAAAATAAAGACTTATTATTAGCCTTCCTCAATAATGTTTCCTTTGGGCATGTAAAACTACAACTTCCATTGTTTATAGCCAGCACTGTCCCACTGTCCTTAAATAATAAGAGCTGTAGTTTGCATGAGCCACAGTGGTGCATTGGTTAGAGCACAGTGCTGCAAACTACTTCTGCTGATTGCCAGCTGCCTGCAATTTTTTGGCAGTTCAAATCTCACCAGGCTCAAGGTTGACTCAGCCTTCTATCCTTCTGAGGTGGGTAAAATGAGGACCCAAATTGCTGGGGGCAATTGCTGACTCTGTAAACTGCTTAGAGAGGATTGTAAAGCACTGTAAAGTGGTATATAAATCTAAATGCTATTGCTATTCAGAAGGATACTATACAATGACAAGCAGCCACGTGGATGGACTCAGTTACAGTTGTAATGATTGTACTACTGGAAGACCTGAAAGGCTAGATTAGAGATAGATCACAATGGAGAAAATCTACCTATGGGGTCACTGGGAGTTGAAAATGTTTTGATGGCACTCAATCAATCAAATAATTTGGGCAAGACTGTTATTAATCATCAGGGCTAAACCCTGCAGAGGTCCCTCATGGACACTACCATTTAAGTGGGTAGTGGAGTTCGGAAATGCCAGAGTATTGTGGGAATATGAAACTAAGCTCAAGCAATGGTTAGCAATGCAAGAGCACATGCCAGCTTTATGTTAGGCTATATTTCTTTTTGGCTCAATTGATTAGTCTGGCTAATTAAACATATAACACATTCTATTATCAGGCATTCACCAACTCTATTTTATAGCTCTTGCAGATATAGATTCTATTACCCAGTTCTGACATAACACATAGGGCCATTAGAGAAGCCTTTGAAGAAGCTATTTTTTATGGATGGCTTTTTGCTAAATTGACTGCTTAATCAGAGTTTTATTAAAAGACTTTTCTCCCCTCCTCCTTCTTGGTTACATCTTTGAACGTTCAACCCTGGTTGGAACAAAGACAAGAGTCCGGGGTACGGCTATGTACAGCTTTCCAGCCCATGAGCACAGTCTCTCTATTCAGATTTATCTGCCACCAGAGAACAATAATCATGAAACACAATTAGTTTATAACACCTCTGGTACAAGACCTGGTTCTTCGCTGTTCCACGGTCCTAACTTCATTTAGGCCTGCACTTACCTGGTATAAAACTAATGAAAGCTAATTAGCTAATTTGTTCAATCCGTTCAACTAAAAAGGAGGCAGTAAACCTCTGAATATGGTTTGCATGTGACAGGGCAGAGTTTTGAGGCCTGGCTCCTCCATTTAAGTGGTCTTTAAAGGGCAAATCTCATGGGCTTCAGTGAAGCCAAGGATGCAAAGGAGGCTTTGAAATACCTTAATCACCAGCCTATTTTCCATTAGCTTGTTTTGTACATTTGTAATATATTCTGTCTTAGATCATTGACTGGTAGACATGAATAAGCTGAGCCAGATATTAGAGAAGAGGACTGTTTAATATTTCATTGTTAGTATGAATTTCTCATAACCCTAACAATATGAGATATGATTCAGATTTCATTTGGGTTGTGAGTAGTTAGGAGGAGAAACTCTTTGTCAGGTTTATGGTACGCACAAATGGGCAACTAACCTGCTGTTTCTCCAAGGAGGCTTGAGTTTCCTCTTATATTTTTTAACAGACTTAGAAGAAGAAACATAAAAAGGGGGCAATCAGAAATATTTTCACTGTTTACAGTATTTTCAAATACTAATTTCATGTTTTCTTGCAATCCCCTATGATATGCGTTAAATGCAACATTTCAATTTGGGCTTGAGGTTAGAGCAGGACTATCTCAAGAGAGGCTCCTTTTCCACAGGTCTAAACATTGGAATTTATTTGCTCGTATTAATTTATCTGGGCCTAAAAGAAAAGAAAAAGCTGAAAAGAAGCTGTCTTGCCTGCAGGGCTGGGGAACATTGTGGAATCCCAGCTAGCTCCTACTCCACTGAGCCAAAGCAAAAGTTGTCAAGTATTCAGTAATTCAGAGTGCACAATATTTTGGAGGTAAGGGCCATACTTCACTTTTGGAATGCCAAGAGTCCATATCCAAAAAAGAGAACTGAGAGGACAGATCAAAGTAGATTAGATTAGATTAGATTAGATTAGACTAGACTATGGTTTGGTCTGTAAACTCTCTTCAGCTGAATCACTGAAAAATTTAGAATATGAAGAATATGGATTTTTGCCCCCATATTTAATGTCTTTGCTTTTTTTTTCATATGACAGAGATTAAAGCTTTTACTTATGTAAAGTTCAACTCATTTCAGCTCCAGAAGGTCATCGATTCTCATTAATGAGGGCTGCTCCACTGAAGTGACTTGATTTGAACCAAATCAAAACATTCTAAAAAGTAAAGAATGCTGAATTTCTCTTCAGCACCATGGCTAGAGCTTGGGGGGTGGGTGCGTGGGTGGAGATTTAAAATAAAAGGAAAAGATAGCAACTCACCCTGCATTTGGACTGATTGGTCTTCACAAGTGGTGAGTGCATGGAGGCAATTGTCTTAGCACAGTGGTTCTCAACCTGTGGGTCGGGACCCCTTTGGGGGTCGAACGACCCTTTCCCAGGGGTCGCCTTAGGCCATCAGAAAACACATATTTCAATATAAATACAGGTGTATGTGGAAATAATTTTATGGTTGGGGGTCACCACAACATGAGGAACTGTATTAAAGGGTCATGGCATTAGGAAGGTTGAGAACCACTGTCTTAGCATATCTTGACTTTTCCCTCTAGAAATTAGAAAACTGACTGGATCAGTGTTAGTTAACCAAAGCCTTCCTATTGAGATGTGTGTTCCCTAGTCATGTATGACTGTTACAAATCAGGTCCATGTATCAGAAGGGTAAATTTAGAACCCTGCTGCTCTCATGGAACTTCTCAGTATAAAGACCTGGAATTATTCCTGGAACTGCTCATTATTAGCCCTTTGAGCCTACCTGTATAAACAAACACTAAATCTTAATACAAGCTAATTATAATTACATCTGATGCTTCTTCATGTCCTATTTATGTACTTTTTCATTTCATTTATTTGGAGTTATTCTTATATAATGACAGTATGCCATATAAAGGTTGCTATTTTCCTATTTGTTTAGATAATTCTGATGTTTTTAATTTGGGAAAGCCCCCACAAAATTTGCTTCAAAATTCATTGTAAAGAGTCCATTCTGTTTACTCCAATCAATGTCATCTCTTCTACAACTCCTAATATTTCCAAACAATATCGGCATCTGCCAGCCAAATGAAATAGCCCCATTCAATCATGAGTCTAATATTGAAGGCTTAAACTAGGACATGCACACTAGTCCTATTTGCAACATTCCTCTGGTGGGTACATGGTCTGTTCCCTTTGTTTTGGCCCTTGCTAAAATGAGTGGCGTGACTTGAAGAGAGAATATGGACTGAAGAAACCCTGGTTCATTTGGGTCTATAAATCTCACCAACTTTACAAAACTATTGGGAGGACATCTCAAAAGAGAAAGAAAAAGAACATGTTCATTGCCTTGAGCTCCTGGAGGAAAGAAAGACAGGAATGCTAATTTTTAAATAATCATTTTTATCTTGCACTTGTCAACCTTGCTTAATACAATCTTTTGAATTCTACAAATTCAAAATGAATAGCTGATGCTAAGTTACAACTCTGAAACAAAGCAGTGGCTCAAAGCCTTCTTGTGTAGCCAGCAGAAGCTTTCTTGTGGTTCCTTTGCTAGCAATGCCCATTGATTTCTCTGATACTTCAGAAGGCAGGTATTCTAGAATAAAAAGAAATGTGCTTAACTGGATTTGAATCCAGAAATGCATTTCTTTCTTGGTCTTGTTTGAGAGATTCTTGCTGCTCTCTGAGCTTGGTTGTTTCCTTGCATATGTTTCATTATCCAAAACTAGGTAACATCATCAGGGCTAGTAAGGAGTGAAGTTTGCTCTCAGTTTATATTCTAGTGGCTTGCCCTGTCAGTGTTGATGGGAGTGGTCTTCTGCCCAAATGGCAGTTGATTCAATCCTGAGCTACAAAATCTCATTGTTTCCTTTAATAACTGTCTTCTTTTATTTTACATTTTCGGTATTATTCTGAATAGACTTTGACCTTAGAGAATATCACTGGAAGGGGTTCTATGGTCAAATCTTCTTAGTTCCTGTCCCCATCATTGGAACAGCTCCCCCACCTGTCACAGCAGTTAGGATTTAACACTATTAGTCTTCACTAAAACCATTAAGACCATGTTTTGTTTTGTTTTTCAGGAGCCTTTACAGACTGAACAGAACTTAATCTCTCTTGGATGAAGATTATAATCTGGTAATTGTTGTGTCTGACGTGTTATATATGATATTGTTGTGTTTATGTTATTCTATTGGTAATTTAAACGTATTCTAATTCTAGAGATCTGTAAGCCACTTAAATTCTGACATGATTGGAGTGGAGTATAAGCCCTAGTAAAATAAACTCATTTCAGGTTCAGAATAGACCTGCTGCTGAGAAATTAGGCTTTTTCTGCTGTAGCAGAGAGACATCTTTTATGCACAATATGGAAGATGTGAAGTAACAGATCAAGGGTAGCTGGAAATTACTAATCTCTTGCTGAAGTTTAGTAATTTGTTTTTGGCCTTTGGTATATTACAACGGAAACATTTTGTGGCTGTACTTTTATGAAAAAGACTTAACTCTTTGACAATTTCCGTAACAGCTTTTTTTCTTTTAATAAGGCATCATATTAAGTTAATCTTTAAATGAAGTTAATTAGAGTTTCTATCTTGGAGATCAAATGCTGTTTTAAATCCTGTGTGATGTGAGGGCAGGGGAAGGATGCCATTTATGTAAATATAGTCATTGGTTCTGGCTGGAAGTGGATGACACAAAACATTGCAGGATAATGTTACTTTTAATATCCTAAGATTATATGGTCAAAACTCATAGGAAGAATACCTCTGGTAAAATACCCCCAAACATGATCTACAGAAAAAGCTTTAGATCATTTTGAGATGAGTAGCTAGGTTCATACTTTGAAGATTTTCTTTTAAGTTAGACTTGCCACCAGCATTTTAGACTATATTAGACTATACTTTTCTGCATAAGGTTTATGTAATCCAATAAATTAACACCTAAGCTTTGTAAAATCATTGTATACAAAGAGGATTTGATACTGATGGTACTTTAACATTTTTGAGGTCCCCAATCAAGATTATATAAATAATCAAGGTTATTTATATTACGGTACTCACAAAGATAGGCATTTGTTAACAGTGCTAAAAGTTACATTGTTCACTCAGTGTGATGCTTAATATTGCAATGGTATATCCTAGAGGTAAATAGGCAAGCTGTTAGTTAAAGGATGCACTTAAATGTTTTTGAAGAGAAGTCTAGAAGGTTGGATGATGATATGATTGTTTGATTGCACAGTTGTCATACACATGAATGAGACTGGGATTTTCTAGTTTTGTCCCCAATAATTTTGGGCTAAGGGTAAGGTTTTCTTTTTTCTTTTTATTAAATCATGTAAAGAACCATGTTGCTCTTAAAAGTGAAAATATGTTTTTTTATGTAATTCCTTTCTTGGTGGGAAAAATGCACTTCTGGTTTCAGTTAGTATTCCATAGAATTTTGGAATAGATTTAAAGGCAGCAAAAAAAGTACCTATTTTTTTTTAAGAAAAAAAACGCAGTTTGCCCATTTTTACAATCTGGATCTAAGTCTCTTTATGGTCTTTTTTTCTGCAGAAGTAGATGAAGGGAACTGATGCTTCAGGCCTAATCCTCCAAAAATGAGCTAGAAGGAACATACTAAAAATGAATTATATATAGCCAGGAGATCTTAATCCATATTCATATTAATTTTGTGACACCTGCTACATTCTGATATCTGCTTCTTGAAATCATCCTCTGCAGCAAGTTAACAATATTT
>JANHFR010004457.1:200198-213863 GCA_032468015.1 Mimophis mahfalensis
AGACAGATGATAGAATACTTTATTGCTCAAGTGTGATTGGACACACAAGGAATTTGTATGCAGTGCATAAGCATAAATACGAACAACAATATAATATCATCCTAATATGATACCAGTAAGAAAAGTTAATAGAAAAGATGAGAAGGATAATAGTAATATAGCTATATGCTGCATGGGTAAATATGTAGAATTGTGTAGAATTAATTATATAGAAATGCAATGGACTTCGTTTCCCTTTTTCTTTCTTTTGGTTTGAAATATTTTACTGCTCATCCAAGTATCTTCTTGGGACTAAAGGCATGGCTCAACTTTCAGTTGTATTGTAGAAGTGCAGCCTTAGAGGAGATCTCAGATCCACTTACCTGAAAGCTAGCCCAATGAATTCAGTGATATTTACTTGTGAATAGACCTGCCCAGGATGCCTTGTTCTATGTTGTACCAAAAGCACTATGTTTGATGCATCTGAAAGAACATATAAATGTAATATATCTCCAGCACACGTATGGATATATATCAGCCTATAGAAGAGATGCAGCACACAAAGTGGTCAGATTTTCTCACTAGTGATCATATCATCTTAGTAGACTCTTGGAAACCCGATGTCATATTCTAACCTAGCCATAACACTTGTTGGTAGTATTGAGTGAAACTCAATCTCTCAAGTAAAATCTTACTCTGGGGTGCAGGTAAGGGGTCAAAATGATTCCTGCAGTCCAGAAGTGTTCCTAAATCAAAACGTCTATCACAACGTCACATTTTGCATCAGACAAGTGTTCTGCAGGTTGGCATCAGAGTAAGCACAATGGAATATTGAGGTAAAGATCCTGCAGGATACACAGTAAGTTTTTTTAAAACAAAAAAAACACCACTCTGCACAGATATATGGAGTCATGTAGCTCATTGTAAAGTCAATGGCAGCTTGTCTGACTCGAAACATTTTCTATCACAAAGACATCAGTTAAAACCTATGGTGGGGCTATTCACTAGGCTGGCAGAAGCAAGTCTCTCTTGCTTTGGGCAAAGCTATTAAGGGAATGTAATCTCCTGAGGATTTCCTTTTTCCTCAAGCACACTTGAAGAAGTAGGAACACTTTGTCCAATTTGCACAGCATTTTTTTTTTCAGTGAAAAATTTATCCAAGCTATATGGATTTAGATGCTACAGATGGGCGCAATCCAATGTATTAACCTCTTGGAAAGATTGTATACATATACATATACATATATACATATATACTGTACCTACCTAATACATACTATGGTATATACATACATACAGTTGTGTTCGTAAGTTTACATACCCTGACAGACTTTATGATTTCTTAACCTTTTCTCAGACAATTTTTCAGAGATACTGATTTAAAAAGAGTAAACACAATTGTTTGACAATAAATGGTCCCAGCCAACCACTAACCATTAGTGACAGAAAATTTTTTGTGTTATCATTCATATTCTCTGAAAAAAGATTAAGAAATCATAAATTCTGCCAGGGTATGTAAACTTATGAGCACAACTGTACATATCTACATAGATCAAATGATATGGATTCAGGCAATCCACCTTAAAGGTACAACTGCACAGTTCAGAATTTTTTCCCCTTGATTCAGTCCTGAGATATATTTTTCCAATTCCACTGATATCCAGGCATGAGTATGTATAGTTAAGAATAGTATACCATACTAAAATTTTTATTAGAATTATAGTAGAATTTTACTACATACTACACAGGATCTTTCCAAATATAATGCATAGAAAACCTTTTAGAAAACCTTTTAGAAAACCCCATGGACAATACTAAAAGGCATAGTGTTAATTGTGTCAAATATATAGCTTACCTGATTTAAGATATTCTTCTTAAAAGCCCATCTGGAATTTAAGAACTCTGGTAAACTTTCTTTCTCATTTATACCAATCACAGAAAATGAAATGAATTAAATGAAAGACAACTGTCTGGATGGCTGCTTGTACATTCTAGAACTCCCTGACAATTCATGTCATTACAATATTGTTCTGTTAGTACATGCCGAGTGTATAAACAGACTATGTCTGACGACTCAGAACATCCAGTGTTATTCTGTTCCAATCTGTTATCAATAGCAGGAAAATCTGAACTGAAACTCACTAATAGGGAATTCAGAAGGGCTATTCCTATACGCAGATATTACCTTGGAATAGAACATTTCAGATAAAATAATTCTGCCTTTCGCTTCAGTGGGGTAGCAGGGTTGCAGATATTATCTGTTTAAGAGTCTGTTTTTGGTTTAATGACTACAGGAGCCTCCTCCTCAGGTATTAGCTTGCTTTCTATTACACATGGCCTCAGGAGGTACACAATAATATGATAACACAAATGTCATTCTTTGGGAAAGTGTTCCTATTAAAGATCAAGACCTCTCTTTGAAGAGATCCAAGATATGTAATTCAAAGCCTCCCTCTAGTGGTAAGAAGCGGGAAAGGGAGTTTTCTCCTTATTCACACAATTTATAAGGTCTAAAATAGTCTTACCATAAGCTCCTTATAAACCATCCTCTCTCTTCCCCTACCCGCTTTAGCAGTTTCGCACTACTGTGTAAGTGTCCCTTCTGTTCTGGTCTATTTTCTCATGTTTGCTAGATAGCCTTCTTGGAGCGGGGGAGGGAGGGGTTGCAAGAATGAAAAAATAGCTGCCTGTCTATTCTTGTCCTTGCCTTCACAATTCCAGAGAAAATGCGTGGCAATAAGAATATGGAAGAAGCCCAAGTATAAATATGGTCACATTGTTAACATAATTTAATGCAGTGCCTTGTTTCTGAATCAACATTCAAAGGGTTTATTGTAAAAGAACGCGGGTAACATGGGAGAAGAATGCTCCCACATTTGCCTATTTTGTTGATTCAGCTTTTTATAAACTCCATGAGATTAATTTAAAAACATTTTATTGAAAGAATTAAAGAACAATTTAATTTAAAGACAAGCAACATTATCCACAAAGGATTGAAGGACTGGGAAGGACAAGAAGTAGGACATATTTTAGCCCACCTTTTCAAAGGTAACACTTAGATATGTGATTCCTATAAACCAGTGGAAGGTTCACAAGGTGAGATGCTCTTCTGAAAGTATATATTTCCTGCATGAAAGAAATAACTTACAGTACTTTGGATGGTATTGCTGATCTGCCACTGCCCCAGGGCAAACACCCCATCTGCTAGCAAGAAAAAATCAGGGATTCTCCATCCAATCACACAAGATATTGGAAAGTGGTCACTTCCTCACATAGCTACAAGGATGAAATGCTGTGGTAGGGGTGGAAGAGAGGGAGAGAGAAATATCTATCTGTCCCAAATAGTTTGTCACCAATGCTGGTCACTTACCTCTTCCAGAGAAGAAAATACAAGTGGTGTACTCTTCAGAAAGCACAGGATTGTGTGCTGAATGGTTTATTTGCAGACATAAAGTGTTTGATATGGTTTCAGGAAGAAAAAAAGATGGGCACTCCAAATAGAAAGTATTGGGATTTTGGGTTTTGTTTTTTGTTTTTTGGGGTGTGGGGGTGTTAGTCACGCTTGAATCTTGATCAGTACATAGGTTTTCTGAAGCCTGTTAGTTTTGGATGGTCTTCTGTGCAAATACTAGAATCCTGCTGAGAATTTTGAGGATCAGCCAAGATCAGCCAAGTGTTGCCATTTGCTATGGTGTATTTTAAATACATCTTTGTAATTGCACATTTTGTACAAGTACATGAATAACTCAGGGCAATAACTTTTATTATTGTATGAAGAGTAAGTGGTCCTTAGATAGCCAGAATACATGCTTCTTTGTTATAATTTCAGATCACCATCAGGCAATAAAAGTTAATCTTTGTATTTTATCTTTTTATCCCTAGTCCTTATTCTTAATAAGCCATTTTTCCTGCCTGGCCTGTTTTTTTCTACTGAAACTCAACTAATTTGTTCTTCAGAAAGATGGGGATAACTTTGCTTTTTAATTGAGGTTCTATATGGCTCCCAGACACATTCCTTTCAGTCAAAGGAAGAGATAGAGAAGTGAATCTCAATCTTCTTTCTCTATGAGATATAACATTAGCAAATTTATTGTACTTTAATATGTATAACTAGAACTTCTTGTTGAGGGGGCAAGAGCTGAGTTTCCTCTTAGTGGCCCTTTTAGTTCAGATATACTTACTTAAAATCATTATGGTATCATAATTCTATAGGATATAGTCCCAACATTTTGCCACAAAATAGTAAACGTTTTTCATGGCTGTGAAGAATTGGTGGTCATATAAGGCAGAACTGATCAACAGAGAGAAACAAGAGGGAGTTAGAGGTTTAGTGATCGGCTTAACCGTGGAGAGTTACAGATTGGAGAACAAGGAACTGGTGTTCCTCTTCAAGGGGGAAGAAAACTTGTCACATAACCCGCATAAGCATAGACTTTTTAAATATGTATTTAAGAAATATCAGGTGGATTGAAATTTTAGGCCCTAAAGGGAGGACATATCTAGGAAAGGACATATATAGCATAACTTTAATGATCAGGACCTATAGAGTTCTTAGTAAATTCTAGAAGAAGTAGATCCTTGCCCCTCCCTCCCAATATTCCATCATCTGCAAGAAAACAAGCAAGGTCAGAGAGCATGAAAGACCTCTAATTTCAACCCTGAGCTGCAAATATCTAGCTTTACTGATAAACTTAATAAAGTTTATTCTATTTATATCCTGCTTTGCTACTTACAAATATTCATGACAGTTAGCAATAATTAAAATATAGAATGTAAAATGAAAGGTTTAAAACCCAACTCAGATTAATACTATTAATGAACAATTACAAGCCCTTCAAAAGCCTGATATCTTGGCTGCACTTCTAGAGTCAAAGAATTAAGTGGAATAATCTATACACCTGCTTTCCAAAGAATGGATGTGATACAACCTGCCAGACAAATCTCTCAGAAAGGACATATTTAGAAAGAACTTCCTAAAAAATTTAATAGCTAGATAGGCCACTGAGTTAAATTCCACTGAAAATGCAGCCAAGTCAAGAAAAATAATTTCTTCAATTTCCAGTTTGAGCATTCCTGACTGTATATTTTATGTAACATGTAACATACCATGAAAGAGAAATGTATAAGTTAAACTGTGCTAATGCTAGGTTTGGATGATAGCAATAGCCAATAGCAATCAGACTTATATACCAATTTATAGAACTTTGCAACCCTCTTTAAGCAGTTTACAGGGTCAGCATATTGCCCCCAACAATCTGGGTCCTCATTTTACTCACCTCAGAAGGATGGAAGGCTGAGTCAACCTTGAGCCTGGTGAGATTCGATCTGCCAAACTGCAGGCAGCTGGCAGTCAGCAGAAATAGCCTGCAGTACTGCACTCCAACCACTGCACCACCATGGCTCATATGATGAACTGCCATGATGGCTGAAACTGGGGATGAGGAACAACTTGAAGGCAGGGAGAGGACAAGCCATACATTCATAAATTCAGCCTCTGACTGAAAAATTGGGGGAAGACCTTAACAATTAAGTTAGTGGAAAGTGTAGAGAGACAAGATGATATTAACAAAGGCAGGGAAATCAGAATTACGGAATTTACAGAATAACAAAGTGGAAAGGGACCTTAGACGTTTTCTAGTCCAATCTCCTGCTCAAGCAGAAGACCCTATACCATTCCAGACAAATAGCTGTGCAATCTCTTATGGGGGAACGTCATTCCACTATTTACTAGTTGGACATTTGTCCTTAATTCTAGTTGGATCTCTCATTGATGGGTTTCCATTACTTCTTGTCCTGTCCCCAAGTGCTTTGGAGAATAGATCGATCTCCTCTTCTCTGTGTCAGTCCTCAAATATTAGAAGACTGCTCTCATGTCATCCCTAGCCCTTCTTTCTGATTAGAGCATGGTTTCTAGAGTTCTTTCCAAACTCTCAGTAATAACTGTGTTCAGGATCATATGACTGGGAAAGTAAATAATTTTGGGTGGACAGGAAGCAACATTCCAAGCCTCCCAATGACTTTATGGTCCAGAGAAACACATGGAAGAAATTTTTGGGATATGGGCCATTTTTAAACCCAGTCTTTCCCAAAGTTTATTGCAATAGTGGTAATTCAAGTTCATTGTACATACTTTTAGTCAGGGTTCTTCCAAAGTCTGGAGATATCCCAGCTAAAAGTACATTTAATTTTATCTATCTTTTGCCAAGTACTCTCCCTATACCACATTGAGTCTTGTTCAGATCAGTTGTTGAAGTTAGGCTAATGAACAAAACCTTAACTCCCTTTACACAATCTCCTCCAGAGACATGAAAGCCAACTCGGTGACCTTGGGCCTGTCACTTTCTCCCAGCCCAATCCACTTCACAGGGTTGTTGTGGTGAAGGAGGAAAGGAGCATTAAGTATGTCTGACACTTTGAGTTACTTCTAAAGTAATAAAGGTAGGATTTAAAAAATTGAATAAACAAACAAATATTTTGTTGAGTTGGATGGAATAAGGAAGTGGGAAAAACATGCAGTACCTGGATTCGTGAATTATTTTTACTCCTTTAACAGTAGTGGGCACAGGAGGAACAAGTATTTTCTTCTATATGATGAAGCCACTTCCCATCCTTAGGGATGCGTAGGAGATCTTTTCCTGATTTTTTTTTTCTCTGTAGCTCCCCAGACTGATCCAGTCAGCTCTCAAAATTATTCTCCCCTCTCGCTCCATTAGGTTTTGTTGTGTTCAACTTTTTGAATTATTCTGTCATAGATGGATGTACAGAGTCATGACTCCGTTTATATAATTTAATCCCAACCTTCTGTTGGAAGCTTGTAAGTTTAACAGTAAGAACCTTCACATTTGGATGGGTCGCTTTCTCATTCAGAGTTGGAAGCTATCTGAACTTTACCCAGCTATTAACAGCTACAGAAATTATTACAGGACCCCAAGCTTTTCCTGTAGTTGGGACTGAGCATAGATATATGCGCCTTCCCAAAATCAACACTGGCGAAAACCCTTTAAAATTGGCCAATGAAAACACAAAACACTCAGGAAGCATGGAAAGCTGATTGATTGCCATGGGATTGATCCTGAATAGGAGCACTTCCTGCTGTGACATATTGTTGCAGCGGCATGCATATCCCCTCCAGCCTTTTAATTTTTGTTAAATGAACTGCAATTTTCCTCTTTTGAGGGGGAGTGCTTCTGAACTGTAAGAACGTGCGGAATTTTTGCTCCTTTGCTGAAATTATATTTAGATCTTATCATTTTGGAGCCTGCCAGCAATTGTTAAAATATATTCCAGAATATTCTCAATAGATTTGCTTACTGGCAACAAAACCATTCAGACGTTTGTGATAAGATCGTCAGGCCAACTAGCCTCACTTGGGCTGGAAGTCAATCCTTCTCCATTTCCAATCTGGAAGTTGTTTACTAATCCCTACCTTTTTCAGAACTGTGCTGTTATGAGGTATAGTAGGCCCCAGAATGTATAGGAACTATAGGAAATACAGTTATTGTGATTTATTATTTTATGTTTTAATTGCAACATAATCTTCAACACCCCCAAAACACATAAATGGATATACCAAAAAGCAAATGTGCCTGTCTCTCTGTATGCATATGAATAAATATGCCTTGAGCCAGCACAAATAATGATTCAAAGGCTGGTTCTGCTTTCTAAATGCATGAAACAACTATAGCCACTTGAAGGCTTAGTTTGGCTGCTATGAGACCTTCTCAAAGTCTTCTCAACATATTCTGACAACTAATAAAAACATTCTACCCATCTGCATTCAATATGGCAATCCAGAGTGATGTTTACACACCCATGGGCAATGCATTAGAAAAACAATATTATTATAATGTATCTACAGTGATTAGATTTGTGTGAAGTATCTTTGTTCTTGTGATTATTCTTCTGACAACACTAATTATCGTACGTACTTCCATTTTTTCAGGACTTTGTAATAATGACCCTAGCAAGAAATACAAGGATTGAATATTTTAAGTTACCTCAATGAACACTCAACGGGAAATATTGGCTGAATTCAGTGTACCATATTATTGGATTATTTTCAAGATTTATACAAGAACTTTCAACCAAAAATATTGATATACTGGCACGGCTTCCAGAGATGATAATATTTCCTCAACATAATATGTTCCCAACTTCTGCCAATGCATCCCAGGAAGATTTTAGTTTATACAGCATAATTCTTGCGGTCTGTGGTGTGACAGTGGCTTATCTTCACAGAATGCTTGATGGTTTGCTGAAATATATTTTAAAAGAATTTTATGCTGGAGTTCCAATTCAGATAATCTTGCAGTTTTTAGTTCAGTTTAGTTCAGTTTTTAGTTCAGTTTAATTCAGCTTTTAAGACTTTCAAGAAAAGTCAGCTGTGTCAAGAGTTTGATATAACCTTGATGAAATTCCCTTGCTATCAAATGATGTGTGACTATATAATGTGGTCAAATATTGTCAGTGAAGTTATCTCATGCACCTTAAAAATATATATAAAGAATCTGGATTTATTTAGTACCAAGTTAGTATTTAAGACTGTTGTTTAGACAGAGTTGAGTTGTTGAACTGGTTTTTTGAATATTCAAGAAGGAATAACTCCTAGTGCACATTCAGTACACCCATTGAACATGTTTTTCTTTTCTTATAATATGAATTAATTTTCTTGACTGAAAGTTTTCAAAATAATGCTTTAAAATTGATATAACTCAACCTCCATTGTATATTTGCTTGTACTGCATAGCTAGTTTAGCCATGGGAGATTTTTATAATAATGATATATAAATATATCCTAAACAGTGCTATAAAACTGGGAGTGAAACTGTTTGCAACTGGATTTTATAAAGTAATGGATTTATAATTACTGCATCTTCAGCAAGCAATGGTAAAGAAACATGTTTCAATAATTTAAACTCAGTTGCAAATGTAGATATAAAAGAGCCATAATTATGATTTTAAAGTATGATCAATTCTTTTAAATATCTCCTGCTACATATCTAAACCCATTTTGAAGTCCAATATCTTGAAACTGGTTTCTGTGATTTTTAATTGATATTATCATAGCAGAAAAGATTCATAGAAATTAACTTCCAATCCTATTATTTCATCACATGGTTATAACTCAAACTGCAGCCGAAACATATCTCTGCTCAGATTTTTAAGAAAATAAGGTAATCTATAAAGAAATTACATGGTGGTTGAAGACTGTTCCTATTTCTCCTAATATTTGGCACTTCTCTTTTCCTACTGTACTCCTGCAGGCATTCTTGTTTGATACCACTTACGCTACTGTAGTTTACGATGTACCTCCTATCAGCGTCTAGGGATGTCAAAAGTCATTTCCCCTGGCTCTTCAAAATCCTGGATATTGCTTGTACATACATGTGGCAGCTGTCTAGATCGTGACAGAGGGCCCCACTGTGACCCCTGACACTTGTGCTGTATTTTATCCAGGGGGAAACAGAGCTTGTCAGTGGAAGGGAACTTTGCTTAAATTGGCATTACAGTGGGGCTGCAATTGTAAAAATCTGTTAATTAGCATTCTGAAGATCTGGCCCCTTTTTGTGATTATCGTGGTGATGAGGACAATCTCTGTAGCTAGAGACAACAATCCTTTTTATATCTTATATTTTTCCTGATGAACTCAGACAACTTAAAGTCTCAGCTGGAGAGGGCTGGAACATGTTGAGTTCTTTACAAAAGATGAGCTGTTAGTGTAATACAAATTAATAAACTGTATTATCAAAATTTACCCATCTCTACATATGTACAAATATTTAAGAGCATTTTTCCACTGTGCCATTGAATTAACAGCTATTTAGAAATCCATTTTTCATACCACTTTTAATCCTTTCTATACAAAACACAATCATTTAGAAAGCTCCTAACCTCCAGACTAGTTCTTACATTTCTAATTAATGTCTGTATATCAACCAACAGAACATCTTTTAAAAAGTGACTGATAACAATAACTTCATTAACAGTCCTCCTGTGGAAACTGGCCCTACATCATTCAATTAACACATTAATAATTAAAATAACATTTCAGGATGACATGTTCTTCCGTGCGAAACCCTCAGATAACTAAATTATGGGCATATTAATTCATAACTGGCTTTCTTAATGGGTATTGGCCTTTGTTTAACACCTAGCATATTAATATGCCCTGGACTGATTTTTCCCATTTTTTTCACATATGGTCATTCCTTCTCATTTTAAAATTACACAGTTTTTAAAGAGTCCTAAAGAAATTTCAGAAAATGGTAGGGAAGTCTGAGAAGTAATATAGCTTCTTTTATTGCTTCTTCCTCTGAAAGATGTGGAACCATTTCTGTCTCTTTGTTAGCCTTTTGAGGTAGATCAGACTATGAAACTAAAGTCAAGTAGACTATTTTAATTACAAAGTCATCTAAAAAAAATCTTGCAAGCTTGAATATGCTTCCCTTCTCCATCTCTTTATGTTCCTGGGAACTAAAGAAGATTTTATCTGAGATGCTTTCTCAGGTTACAGTTCTGTCCAGGACTTAGGTTTCTTTTATGCTATCTTGGTAGCAACTCTTCCCTTTGTTAAACTTAAATTTGTTGTTTTTAAACCTTGGTAAGTTGGGAGTGGAATATTTGCTTGGAGCAGCTAACTGATAAAAAAAGAATGGTGTTTATGAAAAATGATTTTACTCTAGAAATGCCCTTTCTACTTGGATATATTTGTTTTGCCTTATTCAAATAGATGGGTAACCCTATTGCAGGAAATCCCATAAGACCGCCGTATGGTCCTCAGGCCAAGACAGTGTTTGGCATGCTCTTCAGGAATGATAGGGTCTTTTCTTTCTGATTTATTTATATCATTCAGGGCTAATCTGTTGGGACATGCATGGTGAACAGTTGGGGAACAAAGAACCTTTCTTAAAAGGAATTGTATAGCAACTTCTCCTTACAAAGTGAAAATAACTGTGGTCATGGCTTATATTTTAGCTGGGATGGGTGCTAGATAATAGGGTTGACCCTAAGATATAAAAGACTTTGAAAAACATGAAGCTCTCTCAATGTTACACATGCTTCATGGCTAGAGTCTTAAAGTAACATAGACAGAAAGCATGCAATCAACAGGAAAGACCAAAGACCAGATAAGCTTTTTCTAGTTCCCTATGTAAGAAATGGATGAACTCAAGAGGAATTTGTAGAATTGTTAGGAATGTCATAGCAATAGCAATAGCACTTAGATTTATATACCGCTTATCAGGGCTTTCAACCCGCTCTAAACAGTTTACAGAGTCAGCATATTGCCCCCAGCAATCTGGGTCCTCATTTTACCCACCTTGGAAGGCTGGAAGGCTGAGTCAACCTTGAGCCTGGTGAGATTTGAACTCTCTAATTGCAGGCAGCTGGCAGCTAAGTGCTCCATACTGCACTCTACTCACTGCACCACCATGGCTCCTAATACTGCACTCTACTCACTGCAGCACAACAGCACCACATCATTCTAACTTTAACCAAATAAATAGGATGTAGATTAGATTTAGAATGTAATTACAATTAGCTAAAACAGCACAAAAAGATAAACAATTGTTCTGCTGATGCAGGTGCAAACATACATTTCACATGCAGTGGAATTGCACAGCTACAAAACATCTACTATAGATAATGGGACAAGCCCTCAGGAGGTTGCCATGGAAATGTTACTATTATGATACTGATGTGCAAGGGCAAACATTTGAACAATTATCTACTTGTTAGAAAGATATAAGTTACCAAGTATGAATGAGCCAATGCTGATACATTCTGACATATGCTCTAAGGCAGCTCCAGAGCCACATGTGGCTCTTTCATCCCTCTGCTGTGGCTCCGTCACCCTGTCCCAGCAGTGGGATGAAAGAGCTGTTGCCCTGTCATAGTAGTGGCGATGGTCGGAGACTTAGTGTAGGAGCGAAGCATGCCTGTACTTGCCTTTGTGTGGCATTGAGATTCTGCCTTCATCATGGTACATTTGCTGTTGTCATCTGCAAAGAGGGCTTGGAGAGAATGGCTGGGGCAGATCTTGTAGGCTGGGAGCCATCCCCCCAAGCTTGGTCTTCCTCCTCCCTCATCAGTGGAGCCAAGAGAAAGAAGGGGGCAGTGTGTGGAAGTGCTTCCCTCCCCTGGCCGATTGCTGAGTACAAAAGCCCAATGGGAGAGGCGTGGCTGGCCTGGCAGAAGCATCCCCTTTGGCGAGTCTGACTTGCCAACGGGGGTGCTTCTGCTGGGTCAGCTGTCCCCACTGGCGAGTCAAATGGCATGGCCTGGTTCTCACAGCGGGACACTGTTTGGCACCTCCATACAGGAGCTGCCACCACTGAAACATGCTGTGCCTTCGAGGAAGTTGGGCAGTGATGGCTGGGGCTGTGGAGAGCCAGTGGAGGCATCAGGGCTGCTCCTCCATTCCTCAGCAAGCCAGGCCTGGAGTAGAGTGGAGAGTTGCGAGCCAAGCACTGGAGGGTCCGAAGGTGCGCTCCGACATTGCCCCAATGTCGAGCACCCAATTCATTATCCCAAAGTGGGACTGAGTGGGGGTGGGGGGTGGTAGGGGGAAGGGAGAAGGAAGCAGGGGGAAGGGTACGGGGACTTCTAGGATGAGAAACCTGGCTGGCTTTCCTTTTGGTGTGGGGCAGGGGGAAGACCCAATAAAAATCCAATTTCCCCCAAGAAATGGGAAAAATAAAGGCCCGGCAATCCAAGTCAAAAAGTGGGGTCTGTTCATCGGAGGATTAAAGAGGAAATCAGTCAAAATCTGGGTGGGGGGCTATTCAGAGAGAGATCTGCCTGGGTCTCTCCTTCCCTCCTGCTTAGATTTCCCCCTCCCAGCTTTCTTCCCTAGCCTCCTTTTAAGGGGAGGGAGAAGCAAGGTGGGACGATAGTAGCTAAAAGACTGTGAGCAGGGAGCATCCATGATATCGACCAGCTCTTTGCCTCCCCACCCACTTCGGAGCATTTTCCATGGGGAAGCAAAGGACCTCGGTTGGAGGCAGTGGGCATGAAACACAGTTGCTCCAGACTGCACCAAGTTCTCAGACTTGTAGCCCTCCCCCCCCCACCAACTCCAACCATCTCTCTCTTTGCTCCCTCAAATCTATAGGTTTTCTGGTTCACATTTCTGAATCCTGTTTTTTTGTTTTTTTCCCCCTGGCTGTGGGGAGGAGAGACACTCCACAAAACATCTGCTTTATTAAAGATGGGGATGGGGAAAAGATGCCATTCCTTTCCCAAGAACCCAGGGAAAGTAAAATAAAAATAGGTGTCTCTTTCTGTGTGTGTGTAAATAACAGCCTGGGATAGCTTCAGCCACAAATAACAGCTGCTGGAACTTCCCTGGGCTCCAAAAGCCATGTGCCTGCACCCGCACGAGCCGGGCAAGCCAAGCCAGCTTTCTCATCGCTCCGTTGTTTGCTGTGGGCTGCGAGGGGAGAAGGAAGTGCTTTGGTAAGCGCCTCCTTCTATACCCGCAGCCAACACCAAACAAGTTCAATGGAGCAATGGCTTGGCTTGCCTTGCTTGTGTGTGTGCATGCATGCACAGAAGGTGGGAGTGTGCCTCCACACTTATAATTTAGCAAACCAGAGAAGTCGGGACATTTTAGGAAGGAAGGAAGGAAGGAAGGAAGGAAGGAAGGAAGGAAGGAAGGAAGGAAGGAAGGAAGGAAGGACGGAAGGA
>JANHFR010004457.1:219465-229677 GCA_032468015.1 Mimophis mahfalensis
AGAGCGAGCGAGAGAGAGAGAGAGAGAGAGAGAGAGAGAGAGAGAGAGAGAGAGAGAGAATATGCCCAGGATGTTCTTTGCTTTTGAATGTTCAACCAAAAATCAGCAGCAGTTGTAATTTAACAAGCTGGCATATATCTGGTAGGAGAAGGTTGTTCCAAATGACGAAGATGGATGCAATAATCTGAAGGGAAATGATAAAAGTGCCTCTAACTTTTATCATTGGCAAGTGTGATGAGGAGTGTTATGAGGAAAACCCAGTAAACAATTTCAAGTTATACCATCTGCGTACCTTGGAAGAATTGTTTAATAAATACGAAGAAATTGATGTATGAATGCATCTATTGTACATTTATTTGTGAGAAAATAGTGTTTGTTAAAAGAAGCAAAAAAAAAAAGTTGAGTATAAAATATTTTTCCTGCTTCATTATACAGATGTGGGAGTTGGACCTGTCAAAAAAGCAACATAAATATTCGAGTAGATTGTTTAAGAAGTGTATATGGTCCAACAGTATGAGATAGGATCAAGCATGAATGTTTGCTCAAGGAATATGCATTGAATATAAACTTGAGTGTTTACTATAAAAAAAGTACCTTGAGGTAATTATGTTCAAAACAGGACTGAATCATAGAAAAAAAATATACAGTATGAAGTGTGAATGAGTCAACTATAACTGTAGGAGACAGGCTGAGCAGAAAGATGGAAGCCATCTAGTCATCTTCCAATTTCTAGGAATGTGAACGTTGGTCTTTCTAGTTCAACATCTTATCTCCTCCACAATACCGATTCATTTCAAGAACCTGTGAAAATTATGTGTTTCTATGTAACAGGAGCTGTCACCTCTATCCATTCAGTCTTTGAGAATTTCTGCCAGGAAGAATGCTAGATCAATCTTGCCCAATCCAATGCTCTCCAGAGGTGATGGATTTTTGACTTCCAGGATTCCCAACCAAAATGGCTGTGATATTACTAAAAACTAAGTTTCCCCTGTCCAGTTGATTTTGACTGTAGAGGGTGGTGTTCATCTCAGTTTCTTAGCTGAAGGAGCCAGCATTATCTGAAGACATTTCCGTGATCACGTGGCCAGCTGTTTGGCAAGTTGCACTGAACACTGTTTTCTTCCCACCAAAGTGGTACCTATTTAACCTCATTTACATCCTTTTGAACTGCTATGTGGGCAGGAGCTGAGGCAAATAAATAATCTTGCTCTGTCACAGAGCACTTGGGTTTCCAACCTGGGCTGTCAGCTTCCAGCTGGGCTTTAACTGCTGGGCCATCTGATATAACCAAAGTGAAGTATAATGCATGTGAAGAAAAGTCCCAGAGAACACCAGACTGGGGAAGATTAATGTCTACTGAGGTGAATTGTTATAAAGACAAATTCTTAAATTTACACAAATTGAGTTCACCTACCACACTAAGCTGTGATTTATTTACCATAGTTTACTGAATAAAACACAGGAGTCTTATATTTAATGAGACGTTAAGTCAAAATTAAATAGTATAGTGTATGCACTGAAATATAAACTACCCTAAGTAAATTAAATCTGAGTTTTCGCAAGTTCAAGGCTATTCTCAAACTCACTGGCTTCTAAATTATATTACTGAAAAATGCATGGTCAAGAGCACCCCCTATTGGCTAGTTAGCATTTATTGTTTACATTTAATTCACAGCACTGGTCCTTTTTTTTGTTTTTAAGTGACAATAATTTTGAAACAATTGTGGCATTTTCAAGTTTGAGCCACTGTGACTATGCTCAGCTAAATTGTTTTACTCCAAAGCTTGAGGAAATAAATAATCAGAATATAAATGAAAGCTATGAGTACAGAACTTAAATTGGTAAAAGATGTCATAGAAGCAGTCAGTGAGAGCTTAAATGGGCTCCGGGGGATGGTAGTGGACAGGAAGGCCTGGAGGAACATTGTTCATGGGGTCGTGATGGGTCAAACACGACTTCACAACTAACAACAATCTAGAGATCTACTGAAGATTCCTTTGTGATGCTTTGTTGCCTAGAGGACATGCTCATTCAGAAAGGTGGTTTCTGAATCTAGGGTTTTAGCAAAGTTGTTTACTGATACAAGTTTCAAAAAATGAAGAATGTATACCACTTGGTTGCACATAACAAGAATTCTTACAAATGGGTTTATATGTGTAAAGACTGTACTATCTAAACTCTATCTAAAATAGGAATGTATTGAAAAATTTACTTGTTTTTCTCGCTTCCTACTATTCCCAAAGAGTAATCTGGCAAATGTGATTCTATCACTTTAAAAAAAAACCGGTTATGAAGAGGGAAAACTGTGCCTGCATATTTGTATCTAGGGATTTGGAATCCTTTTGAAATGCATTTTCTCGAGAACAAGAGTGGTAGTGCCACATTTCTCCCCAAGAGGGCAGACTTTTGTTACATTTTAGCTTGCTACTAAGAAATCAAATGACCATTACTACAGGTAGGCTATCATTTAAAAAAACAACTATAAGGAGTGTGTATGTATGTGAAAACTATTCCAAAGAATTTTTGAAGTCTAACAAAATGTGACGTGAAAAAAAGCTTGTCCTGAGGAAATTCATTTCTGAATCAGGATGGTATCTGTGTTAATTGTAAAACTTGCTTGGTTTCTGATAAATTTGCAGTGATACTTTCTCAGTGATATTCCAGAAAAACTTGCCCATGCCAGAGAACTGTCTCAGGGTAGACTCTGAGGAATAATTACTAAAATTTCAGCAATAAAAATCAAGCAGCAAATTCTAATATATTGAGTGTTATGCATCTCAAATACATTTAGAATACCGTAAGGTCTGCAAGATTCACAAACTGGTATGATAACATAGCCAGAAAGGTGTATGCTTCTGAGTATGTAGCATTCAGAGATACAAGTAGGCTTTTGTTTACAGGACATGGTTGAGTTTAGGAAGACTTGGAGGCACTAAAAAGTCTAGATAACTTGCCCACTTTCATTCTCCTCTCTTTTCTGTTAAGCCATACTTCTGAATCTTCATTGCCTTAAGGTCATCATAGTCCGATTTCTTCCCATCTTGACCTTCCCACATGGCCTAGGGAAAAAAAGGCTCTGAATCCTAGTTTCAGAGGTATATGCAGTTCTATCTGGAGTCCTGTGAGTTGGATGGTTTCTCCAACACGGTGCCTTTTTAATAGGAACAAGCTGCTAAGACCTCTCCAGGAAAGGTGACTGATTTTAATACTTTTGTCAGCCTTTTCTGAAATAATTTGTGAAAAATGCAGCCCTTCCCTTTCCCTCCACCTCCTCTCTTCTCATGGAAAAGGGATAGAGCTGATCAGTAGGGTTCCCTTGTGGTTATCTAAGGAAGTGCAGCACCTATTACAAAACTGTACCTCCTAATCTACACCAATGGAGAAGACTGTCAGTAAGATCTTTGCATCAGTCAGTATATTCCTAGCATACTACAAAACATTAACAGTGCCTTTTAGGAAGCAATAAATTTGGCTATTTCAGGGAAATGCTGGGGCTTGCCGGTGTAGGCTTGCTCTCCATCTACAAGCACAACCCCCCCCACACACACACACACAACAGGTGCATTAATATTGTTGGCAAGTCTGTGGTAGTCTTGCATCAGAACTTTCAAAATGCAAAATATTGAATTTGTAAATTATAAAGATCAACATAGTAGCTTTACAGGCTTCAAGTGTAGAGATATACACAGCTAGGGATTCCATGAATGCTAACGAAGCCACACCATTGTGGTTAATGGTTATTCTAAATTGGGATTAAACGGCTTGGTATTCCATCAAATGGCAAAAGAAGATGACAACAGAGAATGAGGTGGCTGGATGGAGTCACTGAAGCAGTGGGTGCGAGCTTAAATGGACTCTGGGGGAAGGTGGAGGACAGGGAGGCCTGGAGGAACGTTGTCCATGGGGCCGTGATATGTCAGACACAACTTTGCAACTAACAACATTCCATCATATACTGAAGGCATTTATCATAGTATGGAAGACAAATAATGAGTATGGAAGACAATGAGTTTGTTAATAGACATTTGAGGCACTGGCATTTACAGAATTTTGGATTCAAAATTAGACCAATTCTGCTAAAATTCAAAGTGGGTTCTTTCATTGTACATGAAGTAATGCTTTTATAGCATCTTCTAATGTCAATGAATAATGAATAATAATGAAGTCTGTCCTCATTATTAAGCACAATGGCAGTTGAATAGATCTAGAAAATGTAAGCCAGTAATAAGGATGTCTAGCTGATCTGGCTGATTTAATTTTGTATATTTGATAGGAATCTAGACAATTGTGATTTATTTTGTAAAATATTAGGAAATAAAACTGTGACTTAATGGAGTATGCAAATCTGTTTATACAGTTCATCAATACAACCAGCAGTTGCACCAAATAAATCTTCTATACCAACCCATATCCATTAGGATTGGCTTAGTCTTGGTTTACTAAATGAAGCACAAATCTATTCATTTCCAACATCTATTAACTAAAACTAAGCAAACCACATCATAGCTTATAGCGCATTGTGTGAAGTAGGTCACTAGTTGTCAGTTGCCCAACATAAAGGCTCATTCAGAACAATTGAGATGCAATATAAGCCAAAGCACTTGAGTTATTCTGGCTTTTATTTTGTTGCTTCTTAGTCCACACAGCTGGTATAAAATCAGAAAAGCAAAGAGAAATAATTGCATAATAAAGCCTGGAGTCTTAGGATTAGACGGCATTGCCTTTACTGCTCTGAGCGGTCACCTGTACAGTTCATTCCCAGACATCTCTGGAAGCACAGAAAAAAGGTTACAGAGCAGCTTTGGTGGGGGGAGGGGCAGCAGATTCTGTAAGCTCTATAAGGTTGCTTACTTCCCTTCTGCCCAGGAAGGGAACAAGAAAAAAAAAAATCCTTGGTTATAAGTGCTTTATTAAAAAAATAGTAATAATAATAATGGATAGCGACTTTCCTACATACAAAAGCAGTTATAGGTTGTATATATTACACAGAATTATTTATCATTCCTATTCCTTGGCTTTTCTCAAAATGGTTACCCCAATTTCCAGTGAGCAACGGTTAAATGGCTTAGCGATATAAGGAATGGTAAATAGATAGCACCATTTCACGTATTTGGTATTTGATTTCAGAGGATTTGGGGAAAGGGATGAAGGTGGACTATAGAGCTTAGGAAGCTTCATTCAACTTTTCCACTTGAGCTTATTCTCCAGGAAAGAGAGGAAAATCTTCTCTGAAGATCAGCTGGCATAGCTGAAGGAGAACCACTAAGCTCGTTAAAAATCGCAGTGTTTTTATTTTAGCTCATCCTCCCGCCCATAGTGTTCAACTAACTCAGCTTCCGTGCTAGCCTTGGCTAATCTAAGGTATGCAAACATTTCCTTCCTTCTGAAGACTGAGGCCTAAATTCAGGTTCTTTGCATCACCTCTGCCCTATAAGGACCTCAGGTGATCATACCTGGTGGCTTTAGGAGGTGGTGAAAGTGGCGAAGAGCTTTGGGTTGCATCACTGAGGCAACGTACCTCATTGAATCCTCCACAACTTGGTTATCATCCCAAGCAGTTGAGAAGCTGGGCTCACCCACCCTTAACACACCATCTGCTTTCAGGTAGGGGTTCCTCCCCTTTCGGCGTAGCATTTGGTCTCCATCATTTGGTTAAAAGGGCCATAATGCAGACATGGGCTAAGGCAGGGGCCAGGGTGCCAGACCATACTTAGCTGGAAGGGCCAGATGGAGGGTTCTCAAACTGGGTTTGGCTTGAGGTTGACAGTGGAAAGCTTTGGAGGAGGGATCCGCTTGCTTCCACAGCATAAAGATAGGGAGGAAAAAGCGGCACTCTCGTTACATTGTTAGGAGTTAAGAGTTCTTAGGCACTTTTTTTAGGCTTTAGACATGGTGGCAGGTCAACAAACAAAAGCAAACAGTACTCTGTACATATATGTAAAAAGTGTTATAAATAGGCTTTTTGAACCATAGATACTATATACATCTCCAATGAATACAGTAATCCTTCTTTCAGCTCTCTTTTTTTCCCCCTTAATATCTTTGTGGGTTTTGGAGGGGAAGGGAGTAGGTGGGTGGATGGGGTTGTTGGGTTGTGGGGGGGGGGGAGAGAAAGGGTTTGGTTTTTCATTTTCTATTTTGCTGACACCTCTTGTCCTGAGGGCTCCAAGTCTCAGTGACCTCCCTTGACATTTCACTCGCGTTTCCTCAAGATAACATAGATCACCCCGCTAAGGATAGCCAGCGGGAAAGCCACCCAGGCCAGAATGTAGGCAAAGCCAAAGGAGGCATTGTCTGTGGGGGGATGCCAGTCTGTGTGCCTCACGGTGAAGATGGCCGCAGCACTCATCACGCACAGGCCTAAGGCAGGAGAGAGGGGGGGGGGGGAAGAGAGAGAGAGAGAGAGAGAGAGAGAGAGAGAGAGAGAACATGAGCAACCAAGCAAAAAACCATGCCTGAGAGACCAAAGAATAAGAAAGATGCTTTAGTTTAGGGAACCCCCTCCTCCCCTCAATTCCAGCCCTCTGACTTCAAGAAATGGTCGAAGTTGGCAGCCATGTTTAAGGCATCATTATCTCTTCTGTTTTGGCAGAATAAAAGCAGCCTTTTCAAAACATCCACATTTTCTTTAGAGCCAACCCAATTGTCCCAGCAGTTACAGAAGACCTAGTGGTGTAATGTAGAGGACACTCTCTACTGTTCGGTTGAAAAAAAAAGTCCTTTGTTTGCTCAAAAGATAAGATAGGTGCTTTTTTGAAGTTCAGGTTGTTACCTTTAAGTAGGGACCCTCAATCTGGTTCGAGCTCTGCTCTGCAATCCCCAGCGCAGTTGTTAATCCTATCTTGTCCTAATCTGTAAAGTCAAGCCTGACTTTTCTGTTTTTCCATCCTGCTGCCTCTAGTATCTAAGCTCCCGAGATCAACATTTAAGCTGCTTAAATCGGGCCCCTGTGTAGCAATGCCACTAAGGTCAGCTTTTTTGTATTGCCAGCTCAGCAATACCAGCTCGATGGGCTTTTCCCCCCTTTTGCTTTTTCTGAAAGCCCAGCATCAGAGTTTGCCAGGACTACACAATGCCCCTTCTATTCATGGTCCAGAACAAGGCTTTTCCGTTGATCTCTGCAATTCCACAACCTGCTCTATGGGCCACTAGTTATTTCTGTTCCTACAATGTGTGCCTCAGGACCACCTACACCTCGATGCAGTAATATTTGAGCCCTTCTTTCCCTCCACACTGCCCCCTTTGTTTGCAGAAAATGCAAGAGTAGGAAGGTGTTGAATTCATGAACTGCTGATGTAGCTCCCATTCTCTGGGCCAGCAAATGGACACCCACAACCAGAGCCCACATTCTGCAAGCAAAACCTATTGTCTCTCTGCTTGGGTGGAAGGGAATAAAGCAGAGCAACAGCCATTTTATAAATCATCTGCAGTTTTTAAGAGAAGAGAGGCATAGATTGTCTGTGGAAAGGACAGCAGGGAGAGGATCGGTAACTTTAAGCAGAAATACTCAACCTCCATTTTGGAATGTGTCAAGGGGGAGGAGAGGTGTTTCACTGGGCAGTTGGGCAATTCAGAGTCGTCTTATACTTTCTTGCTTACAAGAGGAACCCAAAAGGGGATTATTTTCCTACCATTCTAGCAGTATGCGTATGCAACAGAAGCAAAGGCTGCAGGCCTCTACTCTCAGATCCATAGTGATGCTGAAATTCACCTCTCATATTTCTCTAATTATTGCTGCAAAACTGGAAGCACATATTGACAGTTGCCTTCTGCTTCATCAATATGCTAGCTGGTCTTCTTTCCACTGGCATTCTGTCCCCTTGCTCTTCTAACTGGGGCCCTTCTGAATGTCCTTGTATGGAAGCAATCAAGTAAGGATTCTGCAGCTGTGCATATCTTTGCGCAAACGTTATGAGCCATAGATTTGAGCTGGGGAACCATCAAATAAAAGTCAAGGAACTTTTTAATATTTGTTTTTGGACTCTTAAGACTTCCATCTTATTGGTTGCAAAGTTAAGAAGAGAAATTCCTTTCATCACATTTCTGCCAAGTTCTCCTACTTGGATTATTAAATCGCTAATGGAAAAAATGAATTTCTGTTTTAAAAAGACAGAATTAATGCTACTTACAGTATCAGGTGACCCAAACTCATAATTTAATACAGGCATCCCCAGCTGCTCAGAGATGGAATTGAGTGGTCCCAAAGTCAAATAAAATAAAAAAAATATCATGCTTATAAATTGAGACTGTTACCTCAGTCACATAATCCCTTACCAAAGTCCAAGATGCTATTATCTCCTGATGCCTAATAGCATCAGGGCTTCTTTTGATAAAGGTCACATAATTTTACAGATAGTAATGACAGAAGCAAATGTTCTAAAAAGTCAGGTGCTTAGTTCCGAGATCTGTGTCCCCATTCTTCCACCAGACAGGTTACATATGCATATGTGCTCTTGAAATTATCTGAATCGGCTTTGTTTCTTCTGGGGAAACACTGTATAAAGGAGTAAAAATCAGACTACTCTCTCTCATTCTGTTCCTTTTGGCACAGGGGTTGAATTATACAGCAACCACCCCAATCAACCCTTGTACCATTGCTCTTCCTAGGCTGAGTCATAGAACAAAGGGTTGCTTTAGGGCAGAAGTTTTTTTCCAAGTAAAATATTGGATGGCTTGAAACCACTGTTGCCTCACTGACTCCGCCCGGCAATGATTTTCAGATATTCCACCCAAGAGAAACTAAGTTTCATTCCCTCACATTGATCCTGTCTATGAAATTGCAAACAGGAAAAACATGGGCGAGGCCAGGCTTAATCCTACTACAAAGAAATAAGAGCATTCTATAATTCCAGCGATGATTGGCATGTACGGATAGAAATGTTCACCAATGCACCATCACCTCCTCACCACCTGGGTAATGCTACAAAGCAGCATCACCAGGAATTTTGAAAAACAATGTATTTCCTACTCCCTCCTTTTTTGGGGGGGTGGGGGTGGGGGTGGAAGCAAATTTATCTATGCCAAGGCAGCTTGCATTCTAGAGAAAATGATATTTTTTTTTTCCTTTTTAAGGACACAAACATGGAATGTTCAACTGTAGCTAGGTTGGAGCACAAGGAGATGAAGGGTAGAGTCAACGCAGAACTTAGCTCCTAACACAAGGTGTACCGAGCAGCACACCCTCAGCCAGATACTACCAAAGCAAACTCATTGGCTGAATTGGCAACTCATGCTTGATAGTACTTCAAGGCTGAAAATGAAATATGATGATAGCTGGGAAGTCTGCCCTGAAAAAAAGCCAATGTATGGGAGACACAGCCCAATGTATCTGAGAAGGCATCAGAGTAGACAAACCAGCCATATAATATTCAGGTCATTTTAATACAACAGGTTTAATTGATGGCCCAGAATACAGCAGGAATGTACACTGGGTGAATGTTGTTCCTTTGACTATGCTAGAAGCAGCCAGGTTTTATTCAGTTCACATGTTCTCCTGAACAGATGGTTATATCAGTCCAGTCCAATTCAAATTTTTGTCCCTAGATCTATATTTATGTCTTAATACTTCAATGCTTCCTTTGAAACATTTTCAAAGGAAATTAAACTGCATTTTTGGGGGGGACAGCATAATACATGGTTCTTGGTATTAAAAGACAAAGAAAGAAATAGCTATTTCAGGATTTCATTTTCTTCCTAAAATCTAGCTTTGGCTGGCAATTTATTTCTCTTTTAACTGGCCAGAAAATACACTGTACATAAAATCCATAGCTGAATGTTGCTCGGAATACTAATAATCCTGTTGCTTTGATTCCTATTTTAAATAGTTCTCAAATTAAGTCATTTAAATGGCCATTTCAACAGAGACACTAGAATTTTTGTATTGTGTTTTAAGCAAGATGTTTTGATAAGGGTACAAACAGAGGCAGGAGGAATAAAAATGCATCAGATAACTCCTAGCACATGTTTAGTTTCATGCATTTACAAACTCTCTGAAAGCATACTGTTATAAGAAACAAAGATGGGATGAAGCACTTATCATGGGACAAAAACTACTGTTTTCTTTCACATACTGAAAAAGATGATACAAGAAAAACTTGTATCTTGTTCTTATTTTTATCATCCCACATCAATTCATCTGGACTACTGCAACGCACTCTACATGGGGCTGCCCTTGGGGACCATCCGGAGGCTTCAGCTGGTGCAGAATGCGGC
>JANHFR010004457.1:229792-241249 GCA_032468015.1 Mimophis mahfalensis
CCCTGTAAACCACCCTGAGTCCTTTCGGAAAAGGGCGGTATATAAATATAATTAATTAATTAAATAAATAAATAAATAAATAAATAAATTCACTGCAGGATTATTTCTTCAGGGAAAAAAGATGGATTTAAATTTATCACACTGGTCCAGTATACATTGGTAGACAGGTGTTTAGGTCCAGTCTAATCTACCATTATACCAAACTAGTCAAATGGAAATTCTAAAGAATATTAATTGTTGAATCTCCAGATCTATTATACATCTCCGATTAGCAACTGAAGTTGAAATCTTGTATTTTTATGTGGCAGAAATCCTCTTGAATTCAAGTGCGCATTTCAAAGGGGATACACAAGGGTGTTTTGTTAGTACGCTACTAAAATTGGCTCAAGATGATGAATGCGACTTGCATCCACGTAATGCAACCTATCTGGAGAACACCAAGTTGTGGGAGGCTGCAGGAGGTTCCTACTTTCTATTATTAGCCATGGCTTTCTTCTCTTTGCAAGCATTCCAAAGCACACATTTTTCTCCCCTCTACTTACCAGCAAGGATCTGGAAAATACCAGTAAGGTAGAAACGTCCACCTTTAGTGAGTGTGAAGAGCTGGCAGAAGAACAGGAACAAAGACTTAACACTGAAGATGACAGAAAGGATCATCAAAGCTTGGACAGATTGCAGCCATTCTGGAAAAGAAGGAGGAAAGAAAAGTCAGGATAATACTGACCAGATTTTGTTTCTACTGGTGCATAGCTCAGGAAATTACAGCAACATTTCCAGCTCTTTGAGCTGTAGAATTCAACAAACTATAAAAATAAATTAAGATTATCTGCTTTCTTCCAAATGTTTGGAATTTACTTTTAGACCTAATTCCTTGGTTTTGTTTCGTTTTTATTTAGATAAGCAATTGTCTGAAAATATAGTATATTTTGTTCGCACAACTATAAACATCTGATTACAAAGATAAGAGTTCACAAAGCTCAGGTATACAAGACATATTATGAAGTAAGCACTCTCAGTGGTTTACTTCAGGGGATTATTGTGTTGCATCCTAATACCCCTGAAAGATTCTTGTTTGGGGAAGGTGAGATTAGAGGCATAAGTCTCTCCATTTGAAAGACGTATCAAAATCTTCCTAAGCAGAGTTGTTGAAAAAGCTTGTAAATCCAGTCCTGAATATACAGTGAGGATCACTGGCATATTGATCTCACACCCAGCAGCAAGAGTTGTATCTGCTAAGACATGGGCCACATCACTGATGAAATGCTAGAAAGAAGTATCATACCAGACTATGGCAACATGAATGCAGGAAGGCTGCAGAAGGCTATTATCAAAGGCTGGGATGTCAACAGGTGGCAAACATTGGAAACAACCAAATCAGTTCTAATTAACGCTCCTGTCCTCTTTTTGACCTTTACAGGAGGCATTGGACATTGCTGCCAATTTACACTATAAACTCACTCAAAGCCACCCTGGATATTTGAGTCAGAGGCTATTTGTGAGCCTCGTGGGTGGCTAAGTGGCCTTGCAAAACAAACACTACAAAATGCCACAACCGTGCTGTTTGGATGCAGGAATATTTTTAAAAGGACTTCATGTGAAGCAGAGTTTACCCTGACTGGTCTAAAAAGGGAGAATAAGAATTAGCTCAACTCCATGGACCACTTCTACCTATTTAAAGCTTTGTGGAAATGGGCAGTCACAAAAGATCACTGGATTTGCACTTTTTGCTACTTTTTTGTGAATTCTTTCTTGTTTTAAAAATAGGCTGAGTCTTCGCATAGTTGATGAGCATATGACAGGCACATACTTATTTGTTTCTACCTAAGGCATTCAGAATTTCTTTGTTCTAGTCTAGGGTTCTGTGTTCAAACTTGGCAAACTTAAGATGCATGAACTTCAGCTCCCAAAATTGCCCAGTAAATGCACACATTTTAAAATTGCCAAGTTTAAAAAACATCAGACTAATCTCAATAGATTTCCATACCATATGCACATCAACTTTGTTTGCTTTTCAACCAGACAAGGATTGGATTTGTTACTGTCTTTATCTTATGCTGTATTTATCTTATGCTGTATCATTCAGTCAACTCACTGCAAATGTCATACATTGGACTTGTATCATGATGCACAAAGGACAAATTTAATACATGCAAAGATATAATACAATCATCATTTAGACACCATTCAGGTTTCTTACAGATGCCACTATCAGTTGCACCCTGCTCTCTTTTATCCAGAAACTCAGGTAGAAATCAGCTTTCACAAGTGCAACTGTTTACTTTTAAATTACTAAAAGTAATTTAAAATCCCAACTTAAAATCTAGATGTCCAGATTAGCCCCGAGTTCCAGAAATGTGGTGAGACGTCAACACAGAACACTACAACGTGGCAGCACCCAAGAACTACAATTCCCACATAACACTATACATTCCAGCAAGGCTTGATCAGTCTATGTAAGCATTTATTCCACCTTAGCACTTTTCATACTTGTTCTGATAGCTTGATTCTATCCAATTCATAGGAAATCTACCTGTTATTGCCTTGGGAGCCATGTTTTGATGTGTCTTGTAACTCTAGATAGCATTTTTCATACATTTTTCATACATGGCACAAACTACATTCTTCTAGGATAGCCACTGAAAAAAGCTATGACTGTTATATGTGATCTATCAGGGGAGTCAAGTTAGGTTTTCCAAATTTTTGACATGCTGAGCCCAAAAACTTCATCATTACTGTTCTAACTCTATGCCCTCTATGACCTACTATTCCATTTTTCATACATAGTCATTCACACAAATAAACTCTAAAAAAAATACATAATAGTGGACATACGCTAGACCTGTTTTACATCTGTGCCCTCTTGGCTGGTTAAGGCTGACTGGGAGGGGAAACATGATTGGGTTCTGTTTAGGGAACGTTGTTGAGAGAATAATTACATGGCAACTTCAAAGGACCCTGAATCAAGTATATTATCTGGACCCCTTTCAATCAAGACATTTCATGTTATGGGACTGAGGCAGCATTGATCACACTCTTGGATGACCTCTGGTCAGAGTAGGATGGGAGTAGTTCATTTATCCTTGCTCGTCGTGACTTGTCAGCAGCCTTTGATATCATCAATCATGGTATCTTGGTGATCCAATGGTTTGGAGTGAAGTATCATCAATATGTCAAAACTCAGTTTTCTATCTCCACCATGGGCTGGAATGATGCCATGGATATCCTGTCTAGAGGCCTAGATGGGATGCAATGGCTTTGGGTATTTTGGGCATCTGATGACAAGGTTCTTCTACCTCTGAACCTGAATAGAGATGGTACTGCTCCAGATGGACAAGTTGTGCAATCCTGGAATCACGGCTCCTGCTAGAAGAGAAGGTGGCAGCCATGGTAGGGGGGTCTTTGCATACCACCAGGTTGTTGCACCCATTCCTAGTCTGGGAGGTTTTACTCACACTCATTCATTACCTCCTGACCTCTTTGTCTGGATTACTGCAACACAGTCTACATTGGGCCCTTGAAAATTTTTGGAAGCTTCAATTAGTGCAAAATGCAGCTGCATGGTGTAGTAAATGATATACATTTGACACATGTAAGACTACCACTATTATGTAAGCTGCATTGGTTGCCAGCATGTTCCTGGGTGCAATTCAGGGTGCTGGTTAAAGCTGTCTTCTCTCAGTTTTTTCTACCTTTCCAATTTGGTCCTTCAGATTGGGCAAATAACAAATCCCATCAGTTCAGAGATGTCAGCTACAGGGACTAGAAGATAAGCCTTCTCTTCTGAACAACTTCTGGAACTTCTCTTTTCATCAGTAATAAGAATGATTCTGACCCTGATGGCTTTTCATGAAAACCTGGTTTTGGGGCCAGATCAAGTATTTTAAGGGTCCTGTTTATTTGGCTGTATCAACATGTAGGACGATACTTCTACTCAGCAACCATATATTTTTATTCTGAATTGTTCTAATTGTTGTATTGTTCATTTTTATGATATATTTAACTCAGCAGATGAGATGAGTGGCTATAGAAATTAAATAAATAAAAAGTATTTATTACCCCTATACCATAGCATTGTATAGTATTTGACACAACAAGCTAGACTCCAGAAGGTTGGTCCACACAGACACAGAGGATGATGATGATCAAAATTAGAGAGATAACATTGCTTAAGAATTTCAGTTCAATCTCATTGTACTTTTTTTTTTCAGAAGTAAAGCACAGCTGTATTTCTGGTGTCCAGAATAAATCTCAGTTCCCACACATACAGTAGATCGCATGACTCGAGATACTTCAGCTGGATGTTCACCAGAGCATCCTGCCTGTTAGAGTTGATGTTGAAACCAATGAAAGCAAATTCCAAATGAGTAAAGGGCAAAACTATGACGATGAAGAATGTTCTATGCAGCTTTCATTTAAGGAATTTTCCTTGTTCCACGTTCAGTTTCTCTTCTTGTGCCATAGTATCTCAAACGTCACAATGGGTATCTCTTTGGGAAGAAATAAAAAATTTGCTTTTTGGGTAGTCCTTGATTAGAGGCTGGTATGGTATAAATGTCTCTGTGTGTGTGTGAGAGAGAGATCAGGGAGGTTCCTTGAGAAGATGAAAAAGTTCTGAAATGCAACACCAGGAGAAAACTATGAAAAAGGTTAATTTCATAGTGTGGGAATTATTTTTCCGTGATATGATCCCAGATAACCAGAGAGAAAGGGATATGTGCAACTATTGCAACAATACAGGTGGAAAGATTTTATAGGCTACACCTGCAACCAACAGACTCTAGTTGCCCGGCAACCTATGCAACCTGTCCTACCCTAGGGCTGCAAGTGAATCCCACAGGAGAGAAACTAAGCTTAAAAGTTCTTGCTATTGATTTATATAAATACAAGAATAATACCTATTTTAAAGGAGGAAACTGAATGGAATGCATTGAGAGGCATTCCACTGGATGTCAAACACTTGAAAGTGTTTTAGTATCTTCTTTTCTAAAGTCACTTATTGCTGTTGTGGTAAATGAAAGTACAGTATACTTCAGACCCTTCAACAAATGTAAGCTCCTAAGAATGTAACTCATAGCCATTAAGAGTCATTAAAATGTCACTGTAGTAATACTTAAAGAAAACATTTTCTGTATCTAGTAATTTCCAGATGTGTTGAATTCTCATTAGTACCAACCAGCCTATCTCCTAAGCACTGGGCTATTCTATGGATTATAGTGGCTAAAGTCCATATTTGGAGAATGTTAATTTGCAAACTGCTAATTTTAACAGATTTGCTCTTCCCCCCGCCATCAAAAAATGACAAAAATAAGATCTACATTAATGCATAGAATTGGCATGCAGTAGCTTATAATTTTATTTCTTACCAACTATACATTAAATTGGACCTCTGACAATAAATATGGGAAACTGCTGAAATCTCCCAAAACTTTAGCTGGCATGGAAATGATCACTGGCCAAAGCAGACACAAGACTCAGTTGAATGTAGCATTATATAAGCAAATTGCATCAACAATAATAAGTACTAACAATTCCACCAAGTTTATTGAGCGACTAGTGTAACATCACTTGAAACCTGTACTTGAAATGAATTAGTCATCTAATTCAATGCTGAGCATGGGCCAGGCTTATGGGTCCTTGTTTTGTTTAGATCCCAGAGGCCTATTCAAAGCACACAAGACCAACGGCTGAAGAAAGTCATAGAGTAACTCAAAAGCACTGTGACATTATTGCCTATTATTGTGTCATCTGCCCACGCAATAAAAGAACTACAGATCAGATGTTGTGAAACTAAAGTCAGCACTGTACATACAGCAGAACTGCACAAAAAATTAGAAAAAGGTTGTTTGTACAGATTTTTTTTTAAAATCCCATTTATATCCCGCCCTTCTCCGAAGACTCAGGGCGGCTTACAATCTAAGAGCACAACTTATTGTGCTCAGCAACAGCCCTCATTCCATGCATATGCCTGCTCATTGGGGCTTTTGCCTCCCCAAGCGGCATTTTTACAAAGTCAGCTTGTTGCCCCCCACAATCTGGGTCCTCATTTTACCTACTGCAGAAGGATGGAAGGCTGAGTCAACCTTGGGATACGAACCTGCACTAATAGCAGGCAGCTGGTGGTACTTAAGGAGGCATTATCCTAATGCCCCACCGAGACTCTAAGTGAATGTTTCACTTAGCATTTTTATACTACTGGGAATCAATAATCAGGAACTCTTAGAGATACATTGCATTGCATATCACAGATTTATTAATACACACCTAATTTTGACCGGGAACGACTAGCACATATGTGCGAGGGGAACCTTTACCTTTACCTTAATTTTGACCCACCCTATTTATTTTGTATTTTATGCATGCAAACTCTTGACTTCATTATTATTTTTGCCAGGCCCCATTCCTTTAAAAATGGTTTGATGGTGCTCTACAACCCTTTTCTTTTCCCCTGCCTTAGAACCCTGAAAACCAGGGTTAAAAATTAAAAATCCCTCTGACGTGCACTAACAAAAAATATTACTAAAACCATTCTTCATAAAAAAGTAAAGAACATTGGTTGCACTTTCTCATCTTCATCTATAGTTTAAAGATATGTTCTTTGTTTGCTCATGTGGCGAAAGATCCCAGAGCGGTCCAATGAAATAGCTGAAAAGATGAAGACCTTTTCCCTTGGAAGGCCTTTAAATGAGGATCTGAGTTAAGACAAGAATACTTGCAAACATGAAAATAAACTGTCTACTAATTCTATAGAGCTGAAGAACTTTTTAAAAAAACCAAACTATTAATTATAGCAGTGTGACAAACTATGTAGTCCCTGACAAAATAAAGGAAACTTTTCTACCAATCTTGAATGGGAGAAGACGGAACTTCTGCATAAAAGAACTATATCAGAAGACACACTGATAAGATCAAACAAAATGTAGTTGAAATGTTTAAATATGCACATTTTAATGGCAATTTTCACAGCCTTTTTATTTAATTACTTGTTTTCAGATGAAAATAATTTTTGCTAAATTATTCAGAATGAGTTGAGATGGCACAGTTTGACTACAACTATTTCTTAATTGCAAATCGAAATGTGTATTTAAGACTGCAGCTATTTTTCCCCTTTTTCCCTTTATATTATGAAATATCCTTATTGTTAATTTGCAGCCCTGTCAGGTCCTCCAAGTTGCAAATAAGAAAAAATAATGTGTCTTTTTTCAAATTACTGTCAATTTAGAAAAATCCCACTAAATAATGAGTTTTTGATCCTAAGATCAGCTGTAGGATCACAGGAGTTCAGCTGTTTTTCCTACAAAGGTTGACCAGGTGCCAAAGGAGAATCTATAAAGCAGCACAGCTTCATGTTTGCATGGCATGACTGGCATTTGAAAACAGACTATTCGCTTTTCACCGAACTTATCTGTAACTTTAACTTATGTGATGTCATTTTTAAAATATCAGGACAGAATTTTGCACACCAAATTCTCCAATTGTGTATCACACCCCTTACATCTCTAAAGGCACCATAGAAATGATTTACAGGTTTTTTTCCTTGTGATAATCTAAAGCATGTGACTTTTTACAGCATACACACATCAATGTATCCACCGTAAATCTCAATCTTCCTTCCTGATCAATCAATACTAAGATTTCTCTGATTTTTTTGGTGGGGGTGGGCCATTTTAATGTCTCTTTTCCATTTCTAATGTACACAATTAAAATAAAATAGAAAAAATAGCAAAATGTGAGAAAGAAAATTACAGAAAATATCTAACATGGAGAAATTGTCAAGGGAAAAGAGAAATTGTCAAGGGACGGAAGGAAGCTGACCTTGTCTGGGACTCCCAAGCAAAGCAAGGCTAAGTTGGTTATGACTTGAATGAGAATTTCAGGGCTGTAGACTAGAGTGGGAAGTAAAAAAAAAAAAAAAACATCCTGAAAAAGAGACAATGGGCAAACCACATTTATGCTGCTGCCAAAAAGGGATGCACATTCACAGAAGTCACTAGGAGTTAAGCCTAATTCATGGGTTCATTACTTGCTTTCTATATTAAGAGGGAAGAGAGGAGACAAAGAAAATAGATCAGTTCATACATGATATTTATACCATCTTCCTCAGCTTCCAAAAACACGTAACATGGCCTTCTGAATATCTTATGTGCTGACCCAAAATCATCAGATAAAAGGTCGCACAAACCAACAAGTACAACCTACAGTCTGTGAAAACCATTCCACCACCACCGACCTGCTGAATTTTCTGACATTTTAAGTATCTTTGCCTCCAAACAAATTAATAGGGGGGGGGGGACCCAATACTTTGGAAAGGTTATGTCAGCATTGACTTATACCCTCTGGAACTTGAAGCAAGCACTTCATGTAGAAAGCCTGAAAATGTGAAGAGTGGAAACAGTTTGGTATGAAGAAATAAGCCAAAACACCCACCAGCTGTGTGACAAATAGGTCAATTACAGAAAGCACTTGGTTATAGGTATTGCAACTCATGGTGGTGAAATACAGTAGTTTCCTGAATTGAAACAGGAAATTCCTTTCCTATATTGTATGTTTAAATGAAAGAAATGAAACAGGTGACAAACTTCACAATATTGTTCTTGATAAACTAGCATGCCTTACCATCCTCTACTTGTGCAAAGTAGACTAGTGCCACAGAGGTGAATGGGAGTGGATGCTGAACAACATAAATATGGAAGTTTCCTGTACAGATCCGCATTTTCAGCAATAAGGGCTTTTGCTCGTTTGTTTGTTGTTTTAGTTGTATGAGTTACAAAGAAACAAAAACAGGATTCTTTCTCAACAATGCAACAGAAGTACTATCTTCTTCTTCCATTCATCACCATGGAGTACAGGCTCCAAATTGTCACCCATGTTGAAGACATTACTTGTTGGGAAGTACCAAGCCAGTTTTTTCACAAGAGAGGGGGGAAAAAAGAATGACAAAGAATGCAGTTTGATGTTTTTCCTTGGCAACTATGCTACAATGTATGCCTAGGAATGCAAATAAACTTAACTTGCAAAGTTCAATAGGAGTGATACTCATAGCTGTCAAGTTTCCTGGATTGGCTGGGAAATCCCGTTTTTTCCTCTCTTTTCTGGCCCTGTCCCGTATTTTTTTTTATTTCCCATATTTTCTCTGACTCTGAGGCACTCCCCTGCACACATGCACTATTCCAAGCGGGGTGGAGGATTCCCAAAGCCCAGGCCCAGCTGATCAACAGAGTGCGCTGAGAGGAAGGGGACAGGGGAGGATTTCCTCCCCTTCTTCCCAGCACCCTCCATTGATCACCTGGGCTTTGGGGAATCCTGGGAGATTCCCCAAAGCCGTGAGTGGCGGTGGGGCGCAGAGGGTCGGGCAAGGAGGGAGCAGGGGCGTTGGGTGAAGCCGCCGGCGTTCGGCAGTCTCCGGCGGCCTCCCAGGTGCTCGTGCACGCATGCGCATATGAGTAGGGGGGGTGTCTTTCCTGTATTTTAACATTTTCAACTTAACAGGTTTGGTGATACTGCTAACACACATCTACATGATCCACTCGCTTAATCAATTCTCTGCTAACAGGAATTCCAAATGAGGTGCTTCCTAACATCTTGCTTTGTAGCTCCCATCCTCCTCTGTCTTCATGATTTGCAAACAATAGGGTCCACTTTGTAGGGGTGTTAGATTTAGAAATGCCATCTCCCAAGAAATGACAGATATTCCAAGGAGAAGGGGATCTGGAGGCATTTTGACATCTTCCTCAAATGTTTCTCTAAGAGTTCTTTATGAAATTGCTAAATAGTTCACTGAAAGTCTCGTAGTTGCAATAACCCTTTTTAAAGATTACAATATTGTATTTATTTGTTGCACACTTTTAAGAAAGAGCAATACAAAACGAGCAACCAATCAATGACAATAATCACAATATTTTATAAGTCTGACAATTTTATTATTTTATTTTTGTTTCTGGCTTGCAGAATTTAAGCAAACTAACTTTTGTGACATGTACCTCCCAAAGTGGGGAAAAAAATCTGCTCGACTTTTAAAATGGTTTGGGACTGCCTTTTAGGATAGATAATATTTTCAAAGGAAACAATGGTAAAGCAAGTAGTAAACATCAGAATCAAAGCAGATGACAATAATTAAAAAGCCTTTCTAGCTGTCAAAGAAAAAAAAATCAACACCACAAAGCTGCTTTTGTCAAAAGAATGCATGGAGATTAATTACATCCAGAGAACACACTAAAAACTATGACAGCATTTCAAAATCTTCATTTGTTTTTGTTGTTTTTTTTAAACTGCCACTCAGTGCACTGTAATTATGCAGATTATATTTATCTGTTGAAAAACACTTATGGAACTTTATTTTTTAGAACCCTTCTAAGATAATAGGTGACAAAGAGTGAAGATTTGATACACACACAGGCTGCCCTTGGACAATGATAGAGGGAGGGAAAACACTAGTTAATGCTGCTACAGCTAAGAAAAATTCAAGTCTGTTTCACTCATGCCCAGAAGATAAGATGAAGGCAATTATGGCTACAGTGCAAAAAAGATAATGGCACAATGCTAGGTGCAAGGATGACACGGCAATTCTACCCTTGCTGGATCAAACTTAAGCACCTTGGCTCTAGGCAGCTACAAGTATCTAATATAATTACTAGGTGCATCAGGTGCTAGTATGCTTCCAGGTGCAATTCAAAGTGCTGAATATCCCCTTTAAAGCTTTTCATGGCTTGGGAATGGTCTACTTGAGAGGCTGTCTCTCCCCACTTGTTTTTACTCAACTGAACTGATCAGGCAGGATGGATGTACTTTGGGTCCTGTCAGCTAAGGAATGCTGGATGATGAGGCCTAGAAAATAGGCTTTTTCTGCCATGGCACCTGTTCTACAGAACTTTCTTCTTCCAGAAATCAGGTGACCCAGGTGGCTTTTGCCAAGTCCTTAAAGACATGGTTCTGTGCTCAGGCCTGGAGCATTGAGGGTGTTTTCTTGGTTATTTTTTTTTAGTAATTATGTTATATGATTTATTCTCTCACTATGAATTTTGTATTATTGTAATTTTTTGTTTTTACTTTTGTTTGCCATCTAGAGTCACTAGTTGAGATTGATGGTTAAGCAAATTGAAAAAAAAAATCTGGTGGCCACTGATGACTTCATCCTTCATGAATTTGATTCACCATCTTTTAAAATTGCCTGGGCCCGTGGCTATCATCTTACTGGAAACAATAAGCTGCTTGATTTACTTGTGCTTTTGATGAACAGTTTTTATTTCATTCCTTCTACGTAAACATCTGAACAGCTAGTCTCCCTCACCCATCTCTTCCCTGCAAAACTCCAGCTAAGCAGAGGAAGGCAGGGCCAGCCTTCTAGATTAAATTCTAGAGCTGCTCTTGCAGCAATGACCGTGCAATAGGTAGCAATTCAACAGAAGAAGATGCCACACAAAGGAAGATCCAGTAAGTCCACCATACCACTGGATAGAAAGC
>JANHFR010004457.1:248987-268457 GCA_032468015.1 Mimophis mahfalensis
CACAAAGGGTGCTTGGGGGGGGGGGGTCCAACTTAGTTTTCAAAGCACCAGAGGGCAGGACAAGAAACAATGGATGGAAACTAATCAAGAAGAGAAGCAACCTGGAATTAAGGAGAAACTTCCTAACAGTGAGGACAATTAACCAGTGGAACAGCCTTGCCTTCAGAAGCTGTGGGTGCTCCATCACCGGAGGTTTTAAGGAAGAGATTGGACAGTCATTTGTGAAATGGAATAGGGTCTCCTGCTTGGGCAGGAGGCTGGACTAGAAGACATCAGAAGTCCCTTCCAGCTCTATTCTGATTGATAGATTGGTTATCCCACATCACACAGTTGCAAGCTAGAACACTCAAACAGTCTGTTGGCCAAAACCACATGTCTGCTTAATTCAGTGGTCCACAATACCCTTTCAAACACCCTTAGAAAACTCATGAAAGGGTTTTATGGAAAATAAATAACAGGGTTTTATGGAAAATAAGGTACCATGTTGGGAAGCAACATGGTACCACCCAAACACGACAAAATCAAAGGACTTCCTAGCCACACAGAAGATGAATTTTCAAAGTCAAAGGCAACCAAATGGCCTGACAAGGACCTATGACAAAAACACTGAGGCTGATGACAGAAGGGAATCCATAACCTGCAGCAACAGATATTAACAAACTATATACAGGAACTTGAACAACGATTTAGTCAAACAGTCAAAGACCAACCTGGAAGAAATCTCACGTATTTCATGATTTTCCTTAATGCAAGCCCAGTTTTATCTTTATTACACATATCTACAGTATGTCTTACACATTTATTAAAAAGCCTCAATTTCTGCAATGGAATTTACCTTTATATAAGCAAGCACAGGGTTACAGTCTTAGTGGCCCTTACATTTGTTCATGTGTATAACACCACTGCCTATGGAATATCTCTGCCTATAAATATCTGTTCATATATTAAAAACCATGGTTTAGCATAACATAAAGTAACATGTAAGGTGGGTTTATATACAGGTGTTGCTGTATTGATTTTATTGTTGCATATTCCAAAGGTTAAAGAAATATCCAATTTTGTGGCTAGATTAAGGAAGCAGGACAGAGTCAATATTGTACATATAAAGTATTAAGGATCAACCACTACTAGATTAACCACTCACTTCATGCAGAATGCTTTATTTGATGGACAAACCAAGCAACATATCAGGAGCTCCATTTTCTTAATAGATATTTCACAATCAATTTAGTACAAAATGGGAAGAAACAATATCATTCAGAAATGGAGCTAAGTATCTAGACAGTATTAACGAGCCAGGGTTGTCTAAAAGTCTGGCAAGAAGTTGGGGAAAGAGGGTACACATTCAGGCAATGAAAGAAGTGGGAATGAAATCCTGTCTAAATTGCTTCCAGGATTAGCAGGTCACATAGTTTCAAAGGTAATATTGGAGTAAAAAAAAAAAGAGAGAGATGAAAGAGACTTATTTTAAAAGAAAGCCACGCCCATCAAAAATACTCACCATGTGCAGATGATGTTGTGCAACGAAATGGAGTCATAGGAATGGTGCAGTTCAGCCAAAGGTCTGCCCTGTGTCCATTCCCAACGAGCCATTGCTGAAAAAGAATGAATGGTTTATCAGAGATGAACAGTTTGAAAGGGGGTAGAATTTAAGTGTTATCTTCCACATTAAGGAAGTTAAGCCAGTCAAGATCTCTTAAGGAATGAAAGCAATTAAAAGACCCTCTGAAGAGCCAGGCATTTGCAAAGGCTTCTTTTCCAGGCTCAAGGTTGACTCAGCCTTCCATCCTCCTGAGGTAGGTAAATTGAGGACCCAGATTGTTGGGGGCAATAAGCTGACTTTGTAAAATGCTGCTGGGTGTGTGTGTCTGTGAAAGCCCCAATAAGCTGGCAGACACTAAAGAATGAAGGCTATTGCTAAGCACACTGATCTATGCTTATAAAATTGTAAGCCGACCTGAGTCTCTGGAGAAGGGCGGCATATAAATTAAAAATAAAAATAAAATAGAAATAAAAATAACATTTTGAACAGCGAGTGTAGAAATACACATCCCGCTTTTCACATTGGCGGAGGGGAGAAAGACCTTTCTTTGTGCTTTGATTCCTTTGACTGTGTTACAAAGATCCTTCCAAAGAAAGGCAAAGAACCTTTGCCAAATTTCAAGGGAGGAAATTTTATTCTCTTCAACCTTCTTTTTCCAATGACAGAGCACCGAGAATGGTTCTGGAGCAGAATATAATCAGTTATCTTGGAGAACTGGCAGTCTGCAGCGCCAGGACTAGAAAATCTACAGTTCCTCAAACATGTTGCTCAGCATTACTTCACATCAGCCACGGAAACTGGAACTGCTGGAAATTGTCATTCACTAACATTTGGAAGGCCATTAGTTCCTATCCCTTTAAAAAAAAGAACATAAAATTGTGGCTCTTCGCCATTTTCAATAGTCTGGAAATTTTTCTGTGGTTACTTAAGCGGACATTTTTCCTGAACCATTCCCAGTGCAGAGACCAATTCACATTTAATAGGACTTTAAGCTTGAAATTTTGGTTTCTATTTTATTTAGCTAACAGATTCTCCCAAAAGCTATTATATTCTCTGATACATATAAATATTACAGTTAGTATAGCAAAAGTTATGAGAATACCAATGACTGTTGTGTTTGCATTATAAATTCCATTAAACTTTTTAAAAAATAAACATTTTAATAAATGGAGCTGATACATTTCATAAGGAAGTGGTGAATTAAATGTACAATGGAGCACTAGGTGCAAGCAATAAAAACAGGCAGGATAGTTTACTTACACTGACAATTGTAGAAACGAAGAGAAGAACAAGCACCGAGATATGGAGCACAATGATTCCCAACAACAAAAGGAGCATTTTGGCAAAAGTGTTCAGTAGATCTGGAAAGGGGGAAAATACCTTTTAAGCAGAGGTGAAAATGTTTACTCATGGATGAGGATAGGCAAACCTGAATTTAAGAAATGAACAGCAGAGGGGGCCTCTGAGACAGAACATAGCAGTATGGCTTGGTTTATGATCACTTAAAGAAATTCACCAAATGTGTTTTTGTTTTATGCAGAATGAAGCTAAAATATGCATAGAAGTGGGAATGTTTCCAGCTTTTAAGTATAAAATAAACAGCAGTCATTTTGTGTGTCTGAATGTGATTGGAGCAGTAAAGGCTAAGATTTGAAATAATGCGAATTTTGGGGGATTTTCACTGCAAGCACATGGCAACTAAGTTACAAAAACTGACACAAGGATGCCACATTTTCTACCAAACAATCCATAAAATTGTTGGTTAACAATTCAAAGTTATTCAATTGTTACACACTGAATAACTTTCCTTCCCCAAATTTGATTCCTTTTTTCTTCCTTCCAGATTTGGAAAAGTTATGGTGACGCCTGGTTTACTGAGTGTAAATGCCATCACATTCCTCAAAGTTCCCCTTCAGCCTATACAGGGGAGCTCTCCTCTGAAAAGAGACAGCAGACAAAAACCTCTTTTCTGAGGGTGCAACTTGAATCACGTGTCAGAAAAGCCTAAAAGTGGGAAAACAGTGTGCCATGCTTCGACTAGACCTCAGAGACTGGCTGAGGTAGTTTAGGAGGCGGGGAATGGAAACAGTTATGCCACAAAGTCACCATTCTCCTTTGAATCCTCAAACCGATAAACCGCCAGTCCCTCAAATTTACAACCCAGCTATGGATTATAAAATAAATTGTACAATTATCCAGGGAGGGTGGGGAAGAGAGATTTTTCAAGCTTATGTAGTATTGGGCAGGGTAGAATAAGGGAAGGGAGAAACAGATAAAACCCTGAAAGTTATACAAGAGTGGAGTTTTGTTAATGCAACAAGCAAATGGGGGTGGGGGGCTTGGGAACCTAATGAACTTAATCTAGGCGGGAAAAACCTCTCCGTGTATTTATTACAAAGGGAAACCACTACCACAACACCATAAACACACCACACACTTGGACTGCTGGGAGGAACTGAATTCCAGGCAGCGGGAATCGCAGGCATGTGTGGCGGGAGGTGGATAGATTTACGTGCTCAAATATTTCAACCCGTTTCTAATTATATCAGGGCCGGCATGATCTAGAGAGGCAAGTTTTCAAACGGGACCTGAAGCTTTATATTAAGATCCGAAAAATCCCGAACCAGAACCAACCTTGTCCGCCAAGGGCGGGTGAAACTGAAAAGGGTCTCTCCCCCCCGCCCCCAACACGTCCCTCCCAATGAATGCGCAATTTAGCCCGCTTAAGACGCAGGGAGGGAGAAATAATAATAGCAGACGTGGATTTGCCATATTCGTGGAATAAAAGTGCCGGGCCAAGGAGGGAAATTTAGAAACAGGAACACCCGCTCCCCCCGAATTGAGTTTGGGTGTCAATTCCCCGTCCCACCAGAAGAATTGAGTTACTTACTCTGCTGCTATTCGTTTTAATTCCTGCCGGGTGTTTTTCCGCCGCTCGCTCCCAACCGCTGGGGGGGGGGGGGGAGGCGCCCCAAAAGAGGAGAGAGAGCCCGAGGCGGTGGCTGCCCGCGTTTTTCTCGCCGAAGACGAGGGGCGGGAACTCAAAAACGTGTCGCCCTCCTAGAGGAACAACGTCCCAATCACGGTGGGGCGCCTAGCGGGCTGTGGCCGTGCCCCAGCTAGAAATACTCCCACCCACCCGGAGAAAAGGATGGGATGCCGGGCCCTTCTTTAATGCAGCGGCTCTCGGGTGATCGCGGCGCCTACAACCGAGCGGAGGAGAACGACCTGTCCGCGAAAAACTTCTTTTGCCAATAAACTCCCTTTTTGTGAGCCCTGCAATTCCTTAATTCGGGAGCGGGGAAAAAGAGGCGAGTCACGCGCGCCTCATCGGGGCAGGTGCCCCCCCCCTTTCCATGACGGATATTCCTCACGTCACTCCCGGCAAACCTCCCTTTCTCCTTCCCCACCTGGTCCCCCTGAAAGCGATTCTCCCCCGCCCCGTTAAACTAAAGAGAGCATCCGCTGCTTTCCACGATTCCTCGCCGTCGAGGGAAGAAAATGGAGGGAACCATAAGAAGCCTTCGGAAGGATGCGCAAAAGGCGGCTTTCCTCTGAGCTCGGTGGCGAGTCATTTCGGAGCACAGAGGCGCCAAGGATTGCAGAGGACACACACCACGTTTCCCAGCAGCATTGGTTGCCTATAGTGCGCCTACTTCACCCATTTGCTTGACACACACACACAGCCAACTCTGTACTCCCTTAGCAATACCAAAGGTAAACTTTTAAGAAGTTCCCCACGTCCCACAAACGATCGGCCCTCGATCCTGCAACGTGGGTGATGCCTCCCACCACCCACCCAGGGACTTTCAAACCGTTCTCTTCCCCCACCCACGTTTTGGCTTCTTCTCCTGGCCCAGAACCGGGAGAGGTCTGCGAGCGGTGCACCTCCCTCGCAACCTCTCATAAGAAATTGTCCGCCTGCGATTAATTTCCTCGTGCTGCGTTTCTCCCCCCCCACCCCCACCCCGACTTTTCGAACAGCGCTGGTACTGTATAGAAATGGGGCGGGACTAAGCCACTGATAACTGTCCGGAGAGTTTCTATGCTGCCGCCCTCCATCCCAAATAAACGAAGCGGTCGACCCTTGAGTGACTGGTCTCAATTTAAAACCAAACAGGTCTGTTTCCGAATCGCGGGATATCCCAAAACACTTCGACTCCCTTAGTCTCCCGAGAAGCGAACCTGTAGAAAAGTTTTAAACCTAGATCTGCGTGAAGATACTAATAACTTACCAAGGCTGAAAAACCGCGCGCTTCTTCTGCAGCAGTATTCCTTAAAACAAGAGCACCCGTTGGTTTAAACTCCAGGAACCGAGTCCCGCCTAGCCAAAGCCGTCGCAAACCACTCCGGTGTATATCAGCGAGACGAGCCCCAGCTGTTTGCAATCCCTTTACTGCAAGCGCAGATCTCGTGCTTACGCGGTTTATTCGGCCCCCGTTCCAACGCCCAGATATGTCATGGTGGCCTGAGAGAGAACACCCTGAACTATTTAAAGGGGCAGCGCCTCTATCTTTATCCCCCAGCAAGGAACACAGCAAGCACGCAGAAGTTAAAAGGGGTGGGGGTGGGGGGGAGCGAAGCATTACTCCGCGAGGGTGTGGCTTTTTTTTTTTGACTCTTTTCCTCCTCCCTCACGTGAAGCACCAAAAGCGACAAAGAGAACGGTTCTTAATATCCCTGGCAGCTGTCACTCAAATACGAACGCGAGGACCAGACCCTATAGTGTAGCATCTTATCTGGGGATTCGGTGGAAAAAAAAATCAAAGATAACTCAGCTAGAAGTATGAAAGAGCCGCTCTGTCGAAACTTTTTTCTTAACCCTACTATTGTGGTCTCCCTACTGTATTTGAAACAACTCAGGACTTCATGCGCTGCATTTTCTTTCATATATGCTTTGTTTTTGTGCAGTTGTATTTCTTCACATTCTCTTTAAGGAGAATGTGGAGGAATACTTGGTTAATTGACACTCCCATATTCATATTGCCACACGGATCTCACAAAAGAAAGTAACTCTAAACGAAGGATCCATCAAAACTAAAAAGAGTATTACTACACAGTAGATTAAACGGAGAGAAAACTTCAAATGCCCCAGCCAGAGAAAGAAAGACGTAATTATAGGTTATAGTGAGACTAGACAACAACAATTGGTTGATGGGAGAGGTGTGAAGATCCTTTAAAATAGCAGTGGCAGAGAACTTAAGAAACGCGTTTGGAGGAGAGGTGTACAAAGATAGAAGATACTTTCAAAGATGGAGCAGAGGGACGATGGGTAGCAAATATAATTGAATGCATAATTAATTGTGGCAGAATTAATCTTTTTTTCTTTTCTTTGTAAAAATATTTTAAAATAACAAACTATATGGGGTATAAGTAATTTGATGAGGCTGTTATTATTAGGGTGGGTGGGTCGAGGTGTAATAATCTTGCAACGGAAGTAATGAGTTTAGCTTGATATGATACTATCATATCAAGCTAAACTAATTACTTTCTAACCTATTGATGAAATATACTCTAAATAGATATAAGAAGTTATTAAATCTAGTAATGATATTGGAGAATAGGATGTTTGCTTTATAAAAGAATAAGATTAAAGTAATGGAAGATTGAGGTAGGGTCTTAATTATAAACAATGTAGGTTTTACCATATATTATAGAAAATAAGGAGCTAATGTTTTTTTATGAAGACTATGCTTTAAATATATGAGCTTGTTGGGGTTGTGTTGATCTTGCATCTTGCATTTATAGGTAGTGCTACTTAAGAATATTAATGATGAATATTTGTTATGAATCAAAATGTATATAAAAGAGGCTAAGAACTAGGATGATATTTTAAATAAACATGGATTTTAAATAAGCATAAATTCAAAGAGGGAGAAATGGTTGTAAAATGGGTTTTTTAGGATTTTATGATGAATTGAAATTGGAATAGGAATAGGAATAGGAAATGTGAAGGTATTACCGTTTCAATTGGTGAATTATATAATGAATTATATAATGAATGAATTTATAATGTTAATATAATGAGAGTTAATTAACAATGGGATATAACAAAGGAAAATTATGATACATGCCTCACATAAAACATCTTTTAAATGATAAAAGATTGAATGTTGATCTTATGATACAAATTAAATGTAAGCCTCAAGATATTAGAGAATTTGCTAAGAAGCTAATGTGTCAGTATGATGGAAAATGTTATGTTGAATTGGTTGACTCTGTATGCCAAAAAGAACTCCCAGAACAACACAGTTTGTGTAAGGAGAGATTTTATGTAAAACAATAAAAAATTGGGAAAAATCATAAATTCAAAATATTGAAACAAGTTTAGTTCATCTCTATACATATTAAAAGCAAGGCAGTAGAGAAAAATACATGTTAAATGCAGCCATCTTATTTAGATCACTGTGAGATCCCCAGGCCTGCTGATACAGCCATGTTTTGAGGGTCTTTCAGAAGGATAACAAGGATGGACAATTGCACATTGCAGAGGATGATATTCCACAAGGCAGGCACCAAGGCAGAAAAGGCTGATCTTCTGGATCCCTCTAGAGGAAACTTTTGTAGATACTTCCGCAGCATACCTCAGTTGCTGGAAATGATGGGATGGGCAGATATAATCAGGTGAAGGTGGTCCCTCAAATAATCCAGCACATGCCATGAAGAATTTTGAAGATCAAAACCAGCATCAGGAATTGGGCCCATAAGCAGACTAGCAATCAATGCAACTCATAGAGAAAAGGTACGTGTGCCATTCTAGGAGCATGGACAACTACCTGTGTTGCTGTATTTTGTACCAGCTAAAGCTTCTGGACACTCTTGAACTGCAGCCCCATGCAAAGGGCATTGCAACAGTCCATCTAAGTGATGACCAGGGCATGAGTGTTTCTGAGTAGAACAGGAAGAATGCAACTGGCATACAAAAATATAAAGTTGTGCAAAAGCTCTCCTAATCATGACCGCCACCTGAGGACCACCCAAAGTTGCATATCAGATCTGTTTGAGGCAGTGCAACGCCATCCAGAACCAAAGATGGCATAGACTCTGAATCAGAGAGCCTCAAAACCCAAGTCATCAGGGTGGGGGATAAGTGAACCTGCAGAAATCCCACAAAGTAGGGACCAAGGGCAGGATCTCTCTCTGTTCATCTGTCAATCACCACTGTTTGGCATTGACCCTGAGAAAAGGAAGCAAACTAGCACAATATTGCCTCCCCTACTTCTCTGGAGCCAATCCAGGGTAGATTAATGGTATCGAAAGCTGCAGAGAAATTAAGTAAAGCATGGTTGGATGCCCAACCCCCTTCCCGTTCCTGCCAAAGATCATTCAAAAGCATAACCAATGTTGTATCCATAGCCACTTCTGAATCCTGACTGAAAGGAGTTCAGATGGTTTGCTTCATTCAGAGTTCTTTGAAGTTACTTTGCAACCACTTTTTCAATAATTCCCCGCTCCCCAAATAGAGGCTAGATATAGGATAACAGTTGCCAGGGTGAGATCCATCCATGATTTCTTGATGAGTAGACAAGAACATTCTTAAGGGGGCAGGGAAACATCTCTCTCACTCAAAGAATTCTCCACTCCTTGGATCCACTAACACAACACTCAACCCCATAGCTTTTGCATCAAGTTTTTTTTCCCCCAGCTCCACTTTTTTAAAAACACACTTCCTCCAAACCAGAAATGCAAACATTGGTCTTCCTTCCCCTCCATCAATGCCACCAAATCACTACCACACCCCAGGTAGCCCACACAATCTGCTTCTTTAAGCATTCCTGTCAGGCGCAAGATAGTTGTACCAGTGTACTGTAAAGGCTGCAGTGTCATGTGAACTGCCTAAGGAACTCCTCTGGAACACACTGACAATTCTTAATAGCTACATTGAGAACCAGGTTGCGTGTCATTTGACCAATGCAATTTGAGAGCAAATTGGGCTTCTTTTAGATCACTCATGGAATTTATTTATTTATTTATTTATTCATTCATTCATTCATTCATTCATTCATTTATCCCTCTCATGTCCTTTCTAATTATGTATTTCATTCATTAGACTGGAGAGCACAGGGCTTCCAAACTTCTTTAGTTTAACTTATGAGAGAGAAATGAAAAGTAATGCACATGCTTAGACAAATTAAGCCATCTCATTGTTACTTAAGCAAATAATTAATCAGAATTTCCCTAAGGCATATGTTATTCAAAGGAGAAAGAAATGAGGTTTAATTGAATCTTGTCTAAATAATGAGTTTGTGCTGGCCTTTTTTTAAAACTACGTACCTAAAGGTGATTCTTACCTCCTATTGCCAATCTGCACAAAACTAGCACTCAGATTTTGCATTCAAATACTCTGATAATTGGCATTCTAAGGGGGGGAAAAAATCTGGGCTTTTAATAGTACTGTATGCAGATAAATGCAGCTTGTTTCAAAGATCTGAGTAGGCACTTTGTTCTAAGCTCACAATACCCACTTTATTTCAGCTGGTGTTTTATAGAGTGCTTGCCTTTTAAGAGTTCAGAGTTGATAGCAAGAAGTCAAGTGAGGCATCACAGTAGGGACATGAGCAAGAGGTGGATATTTTTCTGGGAGGCATGCAGCAAATTCTTACAATCACGAAGCAACTGGCTGGCCGATAATTGGCAGCTTCAGTAAAATTAACTTCTGATATGGGTATCAAAGCCAGTATTTTTCCCCATTGCCTTACATACACATGGAATTATTGTATTTAAACTTCGTTATAATTCAGCTGACTGAAACAGAGGGCTAAATATCAAGACATATAAATATTATCACATGGCTACAGAGTAACAGGCATTTTGGATATTGTTTGAATTTGGACTTTTGCCCATAAGATCACACTGAAAATGTCAAACCTCTGTAGCAATAGAGAGATATTGATTTCTTTATTAGATTTTTAACAAAGTTTATTACTTAATAAGTGACTCAAGGCATACAGAATATTCCTCCTTCCTCTTGGCTTCCCCACAACAGCAACCCTGTGAAGTGCATTGGGCTGGGAAAGAGGGACTGGCCCAGTCACCCAGCCAGTTTTCATGCCTAAAGCGGGACTAGAACTCACAGTCTTCTGGTTTCTAACCACTACACCAGATAGAGACAGACATAAACATATGGATACACATACAGATGCTAGATTTTTGTTTGAAACTTTTGAGTGGTTGTCAGGAATTGACCCTGTGGGGAGAAAAATAATACATTCAAATAATAATGGTAACTTTTCAACAGTGCATTGTATATCTAAATCAGCCCCGTTATTATTTTAAGGCAACTAAATTAGCATTAATTTGATGCCCAATAAGACTAATCTAGACATAATATATGCCAAATAAAACTTAGAATAAAATTAATGAGTCAACCCAACCTTCTACAAATTCTAGTCCCTGGGTGTGGTTAGAAAGGACATGCAAACAATCTGACTTAAAACCCTCTCTGTTCTGAACAAGTTAAATGGCTCCTCATTCAACTCCTCCTCCCCCAAAATATTGTTGTCTGCTAACAGAGGCTGGCAGTAGCAGGAGGAAATGCTGAGAAGTGGCAATTGTGATAAGTCCTCTTCCTCAGGCGTTTGGAAGTTCCAGCTGCTTTTCATGTTTCTGTTCATGGAAAGAGGGAGATTTATTCAGCAAACCCCCATGCTTTTTGAAAGCCTTGTAAAATAATAATAAAAAAAGGTTTTCCTCCAGAACTTTTATCTCTCATATATTTCAATTCAACCGCCAGTTTGATGGAGACCAGATTTGTAGATCTTGCTGTCTTAAAGCTGAATTTTGTTAAATGGAATGACTAGGAACGAGTACAGTTCCTTAATGTCCAGTGACTATCAACACATCCAAGCTCATTCTCTGATGGTTTTCCTCAATCTAATTGCAATTCCGTCTCAATAAATAAACCCCAGAGCTGTTCTTATTGTCAGGCACAAGAACGTTCAAAATGCCTCCAGCTGATGCTATAAAGTGGGTTGGGAACATACTCCCACTCCAAAGCAATCTATCTTGAAATCCTATCCCTCCTAGAGGCCCCAGTGTATATAGGGAAAAGGACGCAGGGAATGATAATAATACATTGTTCACCAAACAGAGAAGGAGTTGCTTATCCCTGTACAGCGTGATTTTGCTAAATATGGTTTCCCCTCTGGCATAGGGGAAAAAAGGTGTTTTCCAAATGACTTGTAATATTGTATTGTGCTATAAGCCATCCTAGAATTCCCAGCTAGCAAGGGCCAAATGAACAAAAGCAAGACTACAAGGTGCAGAAGTATAATAAACATTCCAAAATATACAGAACGCAACACCAGCTTGTTCCAAAATAATTATGTCTTTAGGGGGAAAAAAAACACCAGAAACATGGGAGATTTGCATCTAGTTCTGCTTGATTGAGGCAGCGAAAGAACTCTAGATTTGAACCGATTTGGTCCTTTCCAAATGTAGCCTTTGCATTAGTGCACCATTAATATTTGAATCTCTCCTATGTTGATGGTATGTAAAGTAACAGATTGCAATTTACTAAAAGCTATGGGAGTGTTTTTGTTTTTTGCTTTAAAAATGAAGTTACAGTGGTCTTGATTTATCTCCATTTTAAAAGCAACCCCCCCCCCCCCTAGAATCACTCATCTATTAATTTCCTAGAGTCATTGTACTGGCTTATAAATGGTGGATATGGTAGCAAAAGGGATTTTTTAAAATGTTCAGTTGTGTTCAATTTTCAGAAACTGTCTTGACATGTTTCTGCAATGTTTTTTGCAAAGATTTTCAGAAGGTCACCCAGCTGGCTTGTGTCTAAAGCAGGACTATAACTCACAATCTAGCCTGATTTCTAGCCTGATGCCTTAACTACTTAGACCAAACTGGCTCTCTAACGTAAGAATGAGTTTGTGTTTATATATGTCTTCCAACTTTAAAATGATCCGTGGTGCAAAAAATTATCTTTAGGATCCGATCGCATGAAGCATTATCAACATTTGTATTTCTTCATCTTTCACATCATCCACTTCATGTCCTCCCAAGGGGAGCTAATCTGGTAAAGCAAAGGGAGGTAAATATAATACATTTAAATTCCCATCCCACTTTTTTACTATAATTTTAAACTTGGCTGTATTTCTCATTTTCTCCTTTGTGTGCTCACCCAAGTTGACTATTTATATGTACAATCTAAGCTGTTAGCTAGCAACTTACAGCTGGAGCAATACCTTTAGCTAAAAGAAAGCCAGTCTTGTCACGAGGCAAACTAAAAACCTATCTTTGGATGGCTAATTGGGGAGATTCAAATATACTATTTTGGGTATAAAAGTCTGGCATTAATCTGGATCCTGCTTAAGGTTAGCTCTGGGTTAAGTAAATTCCAAAATGCCCACCCAAATATTTTTAAAACAAATATTTTAATTCAGTAATCTAGTTCATACATGGTGCTAAGGCGTGGCTTATTTAATCATGATTAAATGGATCTTTCACTATATACAAAACCAGGAGAATACTAAACCAGGGGTATCTTTTGTAAGACTGAAACTACTCTTGTCCTTTGACTGGCATGCTGGGAATTGTGCTCCAGAAAGAGGTATGTATGTGATTCAGGAGAAAAACTGAAGTTGATATAATTTAATTTTGTAATAAAATTAAATGTTACTTAATATGCCCATTTCCCAGGTATTTAATGGTTTTTCCATAATGGTTTCCCTCCTTCTGTCATTTTAACAATTATCATTTGGCAGCAACTTTTAGAGAACCTAGGAAGCTAAACCAAGATTTTGAGAGGCCATAAATCACCTCAGGTTGGGCAACCTACTCAAATATCTAAACTATGGCTTATTAACTGCATGTGTGCTCACTAATCCAAAGCCAATTAAAGTATATTATGTATGGCTTAGTAGTGTAGCAAGTAAGCTTTTCACACCTCTAGTTCACACAGCTGTATAATCACAGATGTGTTTTTCAGAGAAGCAAGACAGTCAGAGGAACCGACTTCTCCCTGGGGAAATGGGCTTAAGAGTGTAGTCTATGTTTTGCAGTGAAAATGCATTTCAGACAACAAGTATTTGAATCTCCGATGAACTAAAATACAAGTAATGTTCCTGTTTGTGAAACAGTTGGTGCCCAGATGAGAAATCACAACTTGCAGCTCTTCAACAGAAAGAAAAAACCTTTCGTCTGATCCTTTGTCCAGCAGAAGCTGGCTAGAGAGAACCCCTCTTTCCCACTCAAGCCAGAAACACATTTTACAGTGAGAAATATGCCAGACTCAGTTAGGAAAAGGTTTCAGCTAGGGAAGACGCATCTGGCAGAATCTCCTAGATGGGAAAACGAGGAGGAAACACATACATGAGCTCTTGTATCCTGCCAGTATCCTGTCTCAGAAAGTCTCTTTTTGGAAGGAAAGCTAGTCCAAGCAGACATGGGGCCTCTGGACTTATTTATTGAGCATGTGGTTTCCATTATAGCTCCAGGGATTTTAAAACTATGCTGCTTCCAAATATTTTTAATCACGTGAACAAGCCACATGGAAAGTTACTTTGCCTTCCTTCTGCAAAGAGAAGGGATGGGGAGAGCTGAGCTATTCAGTCAGTAGATTTAATTTAGGGAGATAAAAAGAACCAGGTTCCTAAATTAATCTTATAAGACTTTTCTTTTGGTATACCACAGGATCTACTTTAGGATCCCATGCAATAGAATACACTCTCATAGGATTTCTGCAGACATTTTCTGGCACTCCTATGAATGGGTCTGGAACTAATGGAAAAAACAGGAGCAGATGTTTGTGGTGTTTGAAGCACTATTCGGGACTAATACTCAATATGCCCCCGGCCAAGTCACAAACAGTGTGTAGTTACAGCATGTCAGAAGAGCACCAAGACCAGGAAGGTTGAAATATGGTACTTAAGTGGATGAATTGAGAGGTTTCAGGAATGTGTTCATTTAAAATATGCACCGTTTTAACACTGATATATTGAATATATCTGTATATTTTAAGCCATAAGTCATATATCAGGACCATAATGATGGGTTTACACAGTGCATTAAGCCAGGGCTTCTCACAGTGTGTGATACCACAAGCCACTAAAATGATAAACCATTTGTGCAATCCAACCCAAGTAAAACAAAGATTTTCTTTTTTAAAAATTTTTTTTTATTAGTTTTCTGTTTATGATATCGTAACAATTACAATACATTAAGCAGAGCAATTGTGGGTTACAAAAAACAATTGGAATGACAGGCAATTTATCACCAAACAAATAAAATATAAAGATAATTATCTAAGTTTACATCCATAGCAATAATAATAACAAAAATGTCCCCCATTACCATTGCCATAAAAATAACTAAAAATCCATCCCTAGTAGCCAATGTTTGAAAAAACCATAAGGGAGGGGAAGAAAAAAGAAAGAGAAAGAGAAAAAACAAAAAAGAAAAAGAAAAGAAAAGAAAAAGAGAGAAGACATCAAAATTAAGCTCACAATATCAAGTTAATAAGATAAACTATTGTAAAAATATAACATCCAGTCATTCTTCTTCTCCTGAGTCCTCCCCAGCTTCTTGATATATATATAAAAAAAGGAGAACTCAAAATCTTCTAGCCCGCCATTTAACAAACCCTCGTGAATCCACCCATCCACTTAGCCCCACTCTATTTAAATCATTTATTTCTAGGCTAAAAACCATTGCCCCTGGGTCTATCCTCCCTTCATGATGCCGGATACACAATTTAACCTTTAAAAAATACTAGTGCCAACCCAGTGCATAACCAGCCACAAGCTAAGCTCACGAGCTCATTAAAAACCATATAGTCACCCTATAGTCCTATTTGTCGCCCAGAAGATTTACCCGTCGGCAGCAAGCCTCCCATCTAACTCATGTCAATTAAGTACAAAAGACTCACCTGCTATCGCCCTATAGCACTCGCGGACATTATCCTTAATCTAGTTTAATATCAAATCGGGAGGGCAGAACCAAATAATAAAAATAGAGGGGAGGGAAAGTAAAGGTGCCTTATAACAATCATACCCCTATCTTCTTCCAGTAGGGGTATAGATAAATTCTATAAATGCCAAAGAAAAAGCAAAGAAAAAGAAAGCTAAAAAGTGATCCACTCCCATATTTTACCTAATTTATCCATTGCTAATTAAATCTAGCTCCAAATTTAATATTCAAGTTTATCTTGCTAGTTCATTATTACATTTAAGATTAGAACCAAATATAATATGCATATAATTAGATGAAAAATAATATTTATTGCTTTATTTCCCAACAATCACAAATCCAAATTCCAGTAAAAATCTTCATACTAAGTAAAAATTAACGAGGGATCATTACCAAATTAATCACCACACTAGTTCTCTAAACAATCATATTCTCTTGCCAACATTCCGAAGTTAAAACGTTTGCCTCAACCATCGTCCCGAATATGCTTCTTCATCTATTCAATCGCTTCCGGCTTCCAAACATGGTCCTTCTGTCTCCCACATCCTCAGTGTTCAAACTTCCATCTCCTTCCGCAGTCTCAATAAGTCCAAACAAATTATTTATTTATTTATTTATTTATTTATTTATTTATTTATTTATTTATTTATTTATTTATTTATAATTATATTTATATTCCGCCCTTTTCCGAAGGGACTCAGGGCGGTTTACAGGGCAATTAAAAACATATAATACAAAAATTAAAATTAAATTAATAATATGTCCTGAAGTAGCTCACCACCATCTTGAGTCGCGCCCATTCTAACCGACTGCCGATCCAAAGTGTAAAAATTCTCAGTAAGTCCGTTTTCATAGATAGATTTTTCCATTTGATCCAAAGTTCATTCACCTGGGTTAGCTGAATCAAATCCTTTCTCATCAATAAGATAGCCCCTATTATAAATCCAGGGCATTTCACCTGCTTCTCCCGCTTATTCAGAAATTGTAACCGTTTCAAATTAAAAGCTGCGAGCAGGTCCGAGATGTACACCAATCTACTGATCAGGCTTGTATTCTCACTCATCTCCTGTGCCATATTTTGCTAGTTACAGTTCCAAAGAGAACAAAAAACTAATAATCCAGACGCAGGAGGAGGAGAGAAAAAAAAAGCTAATAACGGGGGGAACACCACCCAGTTTTGCCTGGATGGCAAACCAGAAACCTAAAACAAAGGTTTTCATAGGGTTTAGGATGGGCAAGAAAGAAACATAACACTTTTCAGTAATAATACATTTTTAATGTAGATATCACAGCTATCTCAAACTTTATACTATCACAACCACTTGTCTAGGCAAAACAAAAGGTGAGTTTTGATAATTTGCTTGGCAGAGCTTGGACAATCTCAAAACTCACTTGAGACTTCACTCTTGCTTGACCTGTAAGGCCTGATTCACATTTTTAAAAATATAATATGGGTCTCAGACTAGTTTCAGCATACTTGGCCTAACCTACAGAAAAATAATAACAAAATAAACAAAATAAACAATCCCAGTTCAATGCCATACATCTCTGATCCTATCCCATCAATTCTAGTGGCTGCTCAACCATTTCCATTGGTTGTGGTTAAACCCTGGAGTACCTTCAAGAAGTAAATCAGGTTTGTTTCACATTGGACATGATTCCAGTTGTTCCTCCATTATTTTTGCATTTTTCATATAACTACTAAGCTGTCTGAATGCTTCAATGGTCATACTTTGTAGCCACTGGATCTACATTCTTTCTTAACCAGTAGGCAATAAGATGGCTTTGCCCAGATTTAGTTGGGCCTAATGCTGGTCTCTTGCATAGGAAAATCCTGTAGTTGGGACTTACACTGTTAGTAGCTCTATGTCTCACATTGTCTCACATTGTTAGTAGCTCTATGTGTTTAGTAGGGCCTGATGCTGCTCTCTCATGCAGCCTCCCTTGTGGACTACTGATTTTAAGGCACGCAGCCAGTATTTTTAGGGCACACAGATTCCCCCCCCCTACCAAGGGGTATTAGGCATATCTTACCCGGAAGGTAAGTCATCTGTGTACCAAGTATGGCTGAAATTGGTCGAACTGTTTCAGAGAGTATGTGGAATACACACACATTCGATTTTATATATATAGATTTATCAAAAGTCCACAAAGCAAGCTTCAAAAAAATAATTTGTTCTGATACTGTCTAGCATTTAATTGAAGCTTTTGGTGACTCACCTTCTAAATCATCCATTCCCATATGTTGCCCCTTCTTTGAGCAATGAAAATAGGTCTATGCATTTTGCCGGTATTGCTGGCTTCTTTACATTGGCTGGTAGAAACTGAGTCCAACTGCAAATGGAGGGAAACAGTGCCCAGCAATACCTAAAAATAATAATAAAACAAGTTCTGACTCCAACATCCATTCTTGTCTCTGAAGTGCCTCCAAGCCCATTATCTGAGTAGTGGCATGGAGATCATTGAACAAGTCACAGTGCTAGCATCCTGGACTTAAATAGTTTAGATTTTGCTACAAACTATAAGAGCCAGTTTGGTATAGTGGTTAAAGTGCTGTCTTAGAATCAGAAGAAAGTGAGTTCTAGTCCCACTTAGGCATGGACACCAATTGGGTGACTTTGGGCCAGGCACTGTCTTTCATTCTATCACACAAGATTTCTGTTCTGGGGAAAAGGAAGAAGAATGAATAATTATCTACATTTGCCACCTTGGGTTACTCATAAAGTAATAAAGGATAAAAGTCAAATAAATAAATAATAAAACTGCTCTACACACCATGCAGATTTCCTGAACATTTTTGTTTGTTTCTTTATTTTTGTATTAGTAGCTTGAGAGAAGTAACTGCTCCTCATTGCTGATTTCAGAGTCAGATCCTGGGTTATTATTCAGGATGAGAGAATTGACTTGATTTTATCTCATGTCAGGCCAACACAAAAGCAATGATAATCTATTTGGTTGGTTGGCATATCTGAAAATTGTAAAATTCTAGGTGATATTTATCTCTTATCTTATAAACCATGTGATTTCTACAAATACTTTGAATGAGTTCTCATGAAACAGGAAATTCTGTCCAAGTACAAGGTTACTGAGGGAAGGTTACCTGTTGACACAAACATAGGTTGGGTTTTATGGTGGCGGCAATGTTAATGAGGAGAGTCAGAATAATTTCTGACGCAGGCAGCCTTGCTATATTTAGAAATATGGTAGCTGGACTATACAATGCGATTGAACTGCAAAAATGGTTTGACTTTGGCTTTGCATGAATTTGGATATTAATCTAAGGAAATGCTTTAAATATATAAACCCAGTGTGTTAAATAAAGCATTTCTTGAAAAAAATAAGGCATATTAATTAATGACTTTCATTTAAATGGCCTCTCCAAGCAACTCTGGGACAAATGAGATTCTGTGTCTGGTTTTTTACATAATTATCTGCTAGAGAATAAATGCATTGCCCAGTCGTTGTATTTATTCATGATTTAGAGCCCTGAAAGTCTGTATGTATGTCTTTCCTTCAATTCAAAACAGAACATTGACTGCAACCAAAGGATATCAACTTACTGCACTGATGCACATTATGTACTATATATGCAGGTTGATTAGAAGCTTTCAAATACCTCCAACCATACTTTCAGCAAAATAATAAGTAGATCATGATAAGAAATAATATAAGTAGATTATAGTTCTTCTAAAGCATGAATATTGTGAGTGGCATAGCTGAAAGTTTATGCAAGATGCAATATACCTACATTCTTTTCTTTTTTTCTACATATTGTAACCATCATTGGCAGTGACATGCATATCTGTCAACGATTGCTAAATGTAACTGATGATGCTACCACAAGAAGGGTCCACAATTTTTACGGGGTACTTACCTCGGGTTCGTAGCTTACAGTTGCAATTGTCACTTTGAGTCATCATGCATTAAGAAATATTTATTTATTTATTTATTTATTTAATTAGATTTATATACCGCCCTTCTCCCAAAGGACTCAGGGCGGTGTACAG